>JAGXCT010035906.1:40587-69210 GCA_022495035.1 Philopotamus ludificatus | reverse complement strand
GTAATTGGGGGTTTCACTGTATAGTGCATTTACCTTCATTTAGCGCGAAAATGTATTACATATTTACGAAAATATAAAAAATATCATTTTGTATAAAACGGCGATTTAGAAAGAAGCACTATAGGAGGGACTACCGCACACGACGCTCTATGGCAGGTAATGCTATATGATAATAACATCGATACTAGAAAGCAATTATTGAAAGAAAACAATTGAAAAATATGTAACAAAAAATTAAAAAAAATGGTTTAATTTCTTTCAGTTTTAGAATAATTAAACGTTTTTTTGATCCTGTAAAGCTCAATTTTTCGAAATACGACACATATGCAAAATTTACATTAAAAATGCTATTTTTTAGTCATGTAAACTGAATTTATTTCTCTCACATTAGTATTGAAGACACTATACACTAAAATCCATTGAAGATAATAATCAAGCTGTGGTGAAAGTACGGCTAAGAAGGCTAAGACTGGAATGTAATGTCCACTCTTTTTTTTATGAAATTCCCATGGAACGATCGTGATCGACTATTTGGAAAAAGGCAAGACAATAACGGAAACCAAGTGTGCGGCCTTTTTAATTGTTTATAAAGATCGAATTGAATAAAAGCGTCATGCAAGAAGATTGAAACTGAAAAAGTGTTTTTCTTCAAGAAAACGCTATTTTTTTAACTGAAATAATTGCTATATATATAATGTAAGACGTTCAATCGAAAATATTTATGTGTATACAGACGTGATGATTGATCTCATTGCCGTTTGTTTATAGAAAATATTGACTGTACTGAAATGCATTTTTGTCCTTAATATATGATAAAGTGTTATGAAATTGTAACATGCCAATCATTAGAGATTGAGTATAAATATAAACAACACAGACAACATTTAAAATACACGGCCATTGATAAAATGTCAAACATTAGATCACCGCAACAGATAAGCACATAATGCACTCAGACGATGCAAATTTCGATCCTGTACGAGTGCAACGTGACTTGATTTGCATGCGTCCGGGGATCGGAATGGATCCGATGACGTGTATATACAAATTACGTGCAACAATTATACACGAAGATGAGAATTATAATTTTACTTTCAAGATTATCCAACGCGCAATAATTTAATGTTTTATTAACTAACGACACGATTTCAATGCGGTGCCAACGTAACGATGAATTTGCGAAACGTTTCAGCGAGATTTCTACACGCAGACATTGGAAGCGATTATAAAAAATAGAAATCTTCACATGGTCCGTTGCTATGCCGGAGTCGAAATCCATCGACAATGCCCCGCAAAGCTGTCCCACTTCCGAATACCGAACGTATCGCACCAGACACGTAGTACTTGCCGTTTGATTTAGTGCGAAACAGATGATGGAGGACGAGGTATGAGGCGGGGAGAACACTCAAGACTTGTCATGTGCTAATATGGTGATGAACATGTGAATTTTGATCCTTGAAGAATAACACACACGTCTGGCGATCCATTGACATTACCAATTTTTGGCGATGTTGAATAAATAATAATTAGCGAGGCCACATACGGTCAAATGTATACATAATTATGAACGGAATGTAAATTTACCATTTTCGCCTAGCAACAGCAGTGTGTGTAAAGAAAAAAAAATACTCCGTGCGACGAATGTCAAATATCGGCTACGTGACATTTTTTAAAAAATTCAAAATTTTTGACCACTACTGTACTGGATTTATGGGAAAATTTTGTGGCATCTTGTACGATCCACGTGAATCATGGCTAACATGTAAACTGAATACATAGAAAATAAAATTTAAGCATGGGTCTCATGTGTCATAAATATTAAATATAGGTCGCGAGCTAAATATGAGACAAACGATGACGTAATCATGAACGAAACGTTTTTATTCCATAATGAGACGGACCATTCGGATAGACGAGAACAATATGATTCGTCTAATGTCAAAATTATATATATACATATTTTAATGATTCATATGTAATAAATATGAATATAATGCGCAAAATGATACATTTCTGAATAACACACTAGTACTCTCGCGTTTATAATATTGGCGGTGAGATTCATCGTGCACATGTTCGAATGAGTTTCGTATGACGAAGCGGAAATTCATTCATAGCTTGCATTTTGCTGAATGAAGTTTTCATGCGCAGGAAACATGTGTCGTTCGAAACATGGGATACGAAGATATGCGTCAGCCACGCTTCATCGCTTCCGAGCTCTCCGCTCGCAAAACACTATTAAATTTGCAAACTTGGGAAATACGTGAGGCGGTGACTGCATTCGCCCCCGTCGCTATTGACAAATCAGCGTCTCCGGGGAGTGAACGTGACGTACATCGAGGGATCAATCAGGGGGATTTTCATTCCGTTGATGTTTCACAAATTTTCCACCGTCGTTTGTATTCGGCGCGCGGATGAAAATGTGCAAGAGGGGACCATATCGAATCGAATATATCATAAAAAATACGCAATTTAAAAAAAAAACACATAATACGATTCTAAATCATATATAAGATCAGATTCGGCGTCTTACTTTTCGTCTCTCCGTATACAAATCTTGACCACAATCGATAGATCTAATATCCATCCCAAATCTGTGACCCAAATCGAGTGTGAACCAGTTCGTAATTGTTTTGGTTATCTAAATATATCTATCTTGTATCTATATCTAGACATGCATATTATCGAGATGATGTGTTATAGAAAGATTGTGTATGGAGCAGAGCTCCAAAGCAGGAGCTAAAGCTTCATACATGTCACAAAGTCCAAAGAATAAATATTATAAATTATAACTGTTATTTATTGTCTGCAATTGCGAAAAAAAATTAAAAACAACAATTTTCTCTGCTGTAATTCGCAGTGAGATTGAAACGTGTGAGTGACATGTGCTGCGAGAGCTCAGTCTGCCGCGAGACATCGTAGTCATTTGCGAGTCATATTAATTAGTTAAAAAATTGAAAATATCGACCAAATTATGAAGCATATAATGAATGACTATATTTATTCTTAGAATAATCAATTGTTTAAAAAAATGTCAAGATGTTGATGAAGAATTCATCAATATCTTGACTTGAAATGCTTGGGGTATCTGAGACACCCCCTTCGGACGACGCTATTGTTTACGAGCCGCCGTGACATGGAAAATTCTGCAAAAGGTGGTTCAGTAACGCAGCGGAATAGGGAAATTAAAAGCGGAAATATTGTGCTGCAGACCTCAATTAAACTATTGGTTGCAAGAACTGAAATAGTTAGGCACAAAAAAAATATGTATTGTATTTTGATCAAGATTGACAAATGTGGTTCTACCGAAGAATGTTGAAGATTCTATGGGCGGAACTCGTCAAGAATAAAATCGTACTTCAACTTCTTCAGAATGATTGTGAGCTTCTTAACACCGTAAAATTGAGTACAGTCAACCCTCCTATAGCGTTTCCTGTAAATCGCTGTTTTCTACATAATTCTAATATTTTTAAGGTCAAGTTAGATATTTCGTAAGTCTATAATACATTGCCGAGAGAAATAAAGGTGAATGATCTTTGGTTGACAAGGAATTTTGTAAAAAGCAGCGATTAAGAGGAAACGTTATAGAGGGCTGACTGTACTTCAAACACATTATTTGTGGACCAAAATATCGCCTTCTACAGACCATCATTGAGGTAAAAGTGGAAGGTTAGCGATAGTTGGGAAGAACGAAGCTGTTGTAGCTCCGCACATTCGCAACTGGATTGGATTGGAAGCTTCAGAAATGTTCCAGCTCGCCATATGGAGAAAAAAATAAGAATAAGTAGATCGCCTGCGTTCGAAAACAAACAAGTCACATGAAGAAGAAAATTTTCTTTTGTTGAGTATAGATCATATATAACAACTGTGCAGCCGTAGAATTGGCCCGTTCCTCGTTTTCCTCAGTCCCGGAGGTAAAAATAGTCATGATTAAAACCGTGTAAAAAAACGCTAGTCAACGCATCACGTATTTTATGGATGCAATTTTGCATGGACGCAGAATATTGCTGATCCGATCTTAAATACTCCCGAGTTCATATTATGAAATCCACAAAGAACCGTTGTTCGATTTCATAATATTTTTGATGGTAGAAAGTAAATCCGATCGCTGAATCGTAGCGCCAAGAAATCCCACTAAAGAGGAGGACGGTTAATGAAGCGTGCAATTATCAGGCGATCCATCAAGCAATAATTTGGGTATCGTCGACATGTCGGACGGGCCAGCGGCGAGCGTCGGCGGGGTGGGGCTCGGCCCCCCGAAGGTCGTCTCAGTAGGAAATTGGCGTCGGGCGACAGTCGCTGGCCCATTGAAGCGGGGCCAGTGTTGCTAGGCGCGTCACATCCTCCGTGACGCCACGTGCACGCACAACGCCCGACTAGAGTACAACCGACGCAAGAATGCCGCCCAATTAAATCACGCTACACCAAAATATTACCATATTAGTAGAAAAAAAACCATGCGCAACAATATCGACGAATCAATGAATTTGCCCACTAAACGTCTATTATTTTCGGATGGGCCGAACGGCGTCTGTGCGACGAGTTTACTCTGGCGGGCCGGGATCGCCCAATTGAAACAATCAATATAAATCACAATCAAACAAAGCGAACAGAGCCAACGAGCGCTTATGTGTATCGTGCGTGTGAATCTGTCGTATTACCGATGCATAGTGCGTAGGCAACGAAAAATTAATATGGAAAACACACATCGATTTTCTTAGAAGTATCTAGAAGAATTTTTGTTGAAAAAAATTGCGAGGAATATAAATACAATGGAATCTCGAGCGAAGAGGAGAGGGGAAGACATTTGTGCTAAGTTAAATAACCCTTAAATAAATATCACTTCCACAACGATGGTTAAAAATTATCGAAAAACCGTGGGAAGGGGTTACCAAGAGAACCCTCACTTCTGCTTAGAAGAATCGTTGGACGGAGATCAATTTAGAATGCGATATTGAAGGGCTTGAGACCACCGGCGGTAGATGATAGTTGGAGGAAGTCACTAGAGCAAACCACTTATGCTAATACACACTCGCAACATAACGAGCAAAACCTGAACAAGAATCTCGTTATTTTTTTTAAGGAATTCCAAGTAGATTTCTTGGAATTAACCTTTTCCACTCCCAACGCCAAAAGTATTAGCCCAAAATATTTTTAGCAAACAATATTTTCATCAAATTTAAAAAAAAAATCACGTCTTTTTTTTAAACTGATATCAGATCAAATATTTTCCCAATGAGTATCTCTTTAAATAAATTTGTAAAAATTATGAGAGTAACTCCAAGTTTGTACTACTTTCTACTCTGTCCACTAAAGTGGACAGAGTAGAAAGGGTTCGCTTGAGCTATCTTCGAATGTTGTTTTGAGGTGACTGAAGAGACCAATCCTACTCTCAGACAATTTTGGAAATAATATCACTTCCACATTTTGTTGTTGCCTCCCTCAAGATAAACGAAAAGGCGCTGGATGATGATACCGAGAGAACCCTCACTTATGTTTGGAAGAAGCTTGTCGGAAAGCGTTCTTGAATGTGGAGGTGGATAACAAAGGTATAGATGAGCTTGTTGAAGAGCACAACAAAGAGCTTATGGAGGCTATTTTGCCAAAAAATCAGGAGGTAACAAGCGAACATCCTATGACGGAATAAGACTAGCATTTCATTTATTTAAATGCCCTTCTAACCCGAATAGGGTATTGCCTCCGTCTGTCCTGGGCTTGAGCTATCTGCTTCAAAGGCACCACCAGAGACGCGTCCAACTTTACCCTGAAGCCAGGATTGTGATGGTTGTTCATCAGGTTAACTAAGCTCTTCACAACGGGACAGGTCGCAAGCCTTAAGCCTGGGAGTATAGCTCTCAACGCGCGAATTGAAACAATAAAAATCGGGCCGATTCCGATCCATGTTGGTTCAATCCGCGGTAGAAAATATGAAGCTGATCCATGCTCCTAAACAATGTATATATATATATATATTCTTTGAATAAGTAATAATATTTTTTCGGAATGGAACACATAATCATATTTTAGATTAATTTGTATGCGAAAAATTGTTACGCATTACGAGTAATTTTTCCCGTTACGAGATAATATGTCAAATTATTGCTCGGCGACATAACGTATCGATGTAGTTATTTATATCAAAGTGGATGACATTTCTGAATGTCAATAGCATTGTTTTATAAATACATAGTAGAACCAGTCGGAATATTTTGCAATCTGCTCGCAAAAAGGTTGCGGATCGCTCGATTAGATCACCGCGTAAATATGTCAAGGATACGCGAATCGTTCGTACCAATGAATGGAACGAGAATTTTTTTGGGTATTAATTCATGAGAAGTGTCATCCCACTTCCTTCCCATATGCGGAGGCAATCTGTTGGATTTCTACGCAGCAAATTCGGCATTTTCCTCGACCCGGGAAGCAGCGGTGCGATGGGCTCAACACCGCCGTCTGCATGCGGAGCAGGCAGCAAATGTCAATGAGTCGTTGCAACACCGTGCACCGCCCACGTGACTTATCGGTGTCAGTGTCCAAGGCGTGGGAACAGTTCGGCTCTTCATTCGCTGCCCATTATTGGCCATTGTCTGAGGCCCGCGACTCTTTTCCACGTTATCCCGTGTGCGTTCTTCCGACCGAACGATTGCAGAAGAGGACACCTTATCGTACGTCGCAGGTACGGCACCTTCGGATACGTCGTTTACATGATAAACGGGGTGTCGGGACCCATTGTTTCATAATCGGGGATTGATTGATGGGCATTTATTTTGATTATAGCCCCGGCGAGCAGCTTCGGCGGCTAAATAAGGACAGCCGGAAACATCACACACGTCGCCGAATTTGCATAATTGCACTTTTATATCATGCATGTACGTTAGAAAGATCGAACAATGCAACGGGGAATCGATTAATCACGATGCACATGTAATCATATCCGATGAATAATACAACGGCCGCACAAATCATCGCACACGAACCGGAAACGCATCGTGAATTATTTAAACATTATTTGAGGATCGCTGGACGAGGGGATTAAGAAAAAAATTAAAATTGGCCACGGAATCGAACACACCTTTTATAATACATATGTTTATCTTGCCATTAAATTTAAAAAAAATATATATATGTTTCGACTGTAAAAACGTTAAGTGTTCGTGGGAAAGCGGCGTTTAATTGCTAATTGATCCGGGATTGTCGTTGGAACGCGCATATTTACCGGAGCATGTGACAAAATACAACAATAATAATTCAAATTAAGTCATAAATAACGAGTCTGACGCGAGACGATAAATTTGAAGATTTATATGCTCATTGTCCGGATCCACAAAACGGGCCACGACCAACACCCATACTTTCCACGCAATTACACGCACAAGACACCGCCTCGTTAATATATTTTTTTTTCATGCACATATTAAATAATATCAATTACCTACTCCCATGCACCCACTAAAAATTTCACCTAACATCAGACTAAAAAACCAGGTGAGGCAAACCACGCGCAATTAAAATATATCCAACAAAAAATAACAATTTATTAGAAAACTGTCAACGCCATGGCTATTGTGTGTATGTAATCAGTAATTAATTAAAATATATTTTTTATAACTTTAATACATATAATAAATTTAAAAATAAAATTAGGGGGACCAAATAAAGGATGTACGTATGCTTATCAAGATTTAATCGTCAGCGATACCACTGAGGCTATTACCGTAATTTATGGTCTAGTAACATCGATGTGAAGATGTAAATTTTAGTTTCAAATATTAAAATCGGGCAATATAAATTTAAAGGATGAACCTAATCCAGAACAATTAAGCTCAGATAAGACACTTGTGTACTTCATTGTTGTGTATATTAAATAGTATTTTTTTAAGAGATAAAAATATAGGAAAAGGATGACTTTTTTACCATGTGGGCCAGACGTACTGGCCCAAAAGATTTATACCAAACTTGAATCTATTTTTTTTTATTTAATTTAAAAAAAATAATGCATTTATTGAATAGGGTATCAGATCAAACCACATAGATCAGGGGTGAGCAACCTTTTTTTACAAGCGTGAGGGCCGCACGTAAGAAACTTATGATAATACAAACACTAAATGATGAACTTAAATTATCTCTTTATTAACAAAATAAACGTAGTATAAAAAATATTAAAATAAAACAATCATTAATAGAAATACTAGATAGCTGAATAGATCGTTTCAAGAAGAGGCACTCGAAGTGTTGATTTTGACATCGATGAAGATTGGAAGCAGACGGACGTGTCTATGCAGACTATGCTCCAAGAGATATTTTGAATACCTCGAAGACATTCGTCTTTAAGGGTAAAACTTGTCATGGAGGAAAATTAAGTAAAAACAGGCTACATGTCCTTTTAATTACAAATTCAGATGGCAGTGAAAAGTTTTCCCCGTTGGTAATTGGAAAAGCACAAAAAACCTCGGTGCTAAAAAAATGTCAATGAGGCTTATTGAGGGCCTTATAGATTTAAAAGATCGAAAGAGCTGTAAAAAGCATAAAAATATGTATCAAACTAATTTGCGTGATTATCTAAATAAAAAATATTTTTCATTTTTTGTTTTTTAACTCGGAATCAACGTTTTTCCTCCAATTACGGGACAGCAGAAATTTTTAAAATTCAAAATGTATAATCTTTGAAGGGCCACACGAGAAAGTGTGGCGGGCGGCATGCGGCCCGCGGGCCACGGGTTAATCATCCCTGCTATAAATATTTCTTATTCCTTTTCAGTCTTAGGTTTTTCAATTGTATTTTTTAAATTGAATGAAATCAATATATCAAATATATTTTAAATGACCTTGCTGTATTTTATGTATTACATATTTACGAAATATGGAATTTGAACTTGAATATCTATCGTTTTGTAGAAAACGGTGACCCTACAGAAGGGATTTTTGCAAATGTAACTCTATAAAATGAGGCTTTTTAGGACGGTTGACTGTACATGCGACATTTTTGCGGTGTTCCAATATTGGAACATTTTGTTTTTTTATCACCAATCCAATTTCCATTAACAAATATAAACTGAGATTGCATCAATCGATAACTCACAAGCGTGAGGAGCGTCGGATGCAGTGATTATTCAAGTTTTAACTCGTGGGAGTGAGCAATGATTTTTTAAAAACATTATTTACTTTCAATAAGAAATGTTATTAGACAAATAAATATAGTCATTTTTTATTATATTACAATCTATGATTGTTCTCAATTCTTTAGTTGAAGAATAACCGTATTTTAATTCTAAGCCGGCATTTTTTTTCAAATAGGGGATCGAAACGCTGTAGGTGGAAATTGGTTTATTGTTATTTAAAAAAATATACTGAGCGATTCTTTACGGTCCTCCTAATATAAATGACTGCAAAAAATTGATTTATTATTTAAGTATTCAAGTACATATCATGAAGTTATCGATTTGGCACACGGTTATACGTAGGGAAATTGCACAACATCGCAAAAAAATAATTATCATATCATGGAGGCGATAAATAATTTTAATTGTGCACGTTATTACCGATTTCACAATACACCGTGATGAATATTTTAACTGTACCACCATGTACGACTCCTCAGCTTCTTGCGGCTGCTCCAATAACCGTGTCTGCCCACGATCCGTGATTCAGAGTCTGGTCTTCGTCTCCCACGTGACTTGTGCAGCAGCGGCGGTGCCCGGAGAAAGGTACCGGCGGAATTCCGACCCACACTTGTCAAAGCCGAACCACCTTCTTCGTATATAGGCATCTAGGTGATGTGCGAAAAAGTTGACTGAACACCCATTATACGTATATACGATTTTTTTCGCTTTTTGGCGAGACGGAATCTCATTCACCGATAGCGGTTAAAAAATATGGCACGAGAGCGATTTTCGGACAATCGTCGATAACAGTAATAAAATCGTTGCCCAATCGGAGTGATCGAACAGTATTTGGAAACGGATACGTATGCGCTTTAGAAGAACGGCGATCATCAATCCTTATCTTGCACGGCGCCAGAGATTGATGCCGAGTCGATCGATCCGTCGCTCGATTAATCAATGAGATTAATAACGCCATTACTATTCCTCGGTAGTGTAACAATGCATTTTCGCGTCGTGTTAAACACCATTCGTTCTAATTTGCGTAAAAAATCGAGCGGCTTTATTTGCACGTCGCGCACTCTCTCGAATGTGAATGTTGCGTTTTTTCATGGTTGACGATCCCGGATGTCAACACTGATACATGTCAAATGTAAAGTGAGTGAACGTCCTCGACCTATAAAAGTCGAATAAATTTTGTTTAATACATTGAACGGGTGTGGCCAATCTATGATTTTCATCTGCCAAATTCGGCATGGATCTTATTAAAATATTATCATGAATTTAAAGCAAATATTTAACTTAATATTGATTTTATAAATCAATTATCTATGTCCATTATAGCGTACTTAACCTGATTGTGCCGATGGGGTCTATTTGGAAAGCTGAGTTTTTGTTCAACTCTTTTAATATAAATCCTACATATCATTAGCTAAAAAAGTCTAAAGAACTATTTTTATTCTTCATTTTTAAAAAATGGGGTCTATTTTCCCTTATTAATATACCCTCTTCGGACGACGCGATTGTTTTCGAGTCGCCGTGACGAATCGGAAGAAGGCTAACTTTCAAGCATAAAATTTGAGATCTAACTTCACTCAATACTTCATGTGTAGGCAATTGATATTTCAGAAGGATGAATGAAGAATTCTAGCATAAATTATCAAGATGTTTGATAACAGTTTAAACTTTAATAAATAATTCAAAGATCAATTTGGAACGTGATATCGCAGATATCAATCGTGATGTGAAAAATGTTTCAGAGATACTCATCAATGAATATTTGATGGAGGTCAAAGTACTGCGAGATGGTTACGTAGCGAAAAATAAGAACTATAGGAACTGTTAAAAAAAATTGCTAAAAAATAGCAAGATTTAGTCAAAATTAATAAACCATCAAATTCACCAAATTATAGACATCTTCGAAGTATTCGAGATGAAAAAGATCTGAATAAAAGCTGACAAAACTAGACATAAAATATTTTTTAGATTAAATTTATTGAATTTTCTAATAAAATTATTCAATTAATTAAAATCAATTCGTAAATTGGTATTAAAATTAGATTTAATCTGACTGACAACGAAAGCCGTCTATGTAATGAAGGCAACCAAAAAAATAATGAAAAGATTTAAAATTCTTTCAGTGTTCCAATATTGGAACATTTTGTTTTTTTATCATCAATCCAATATCCATTGACAAATATAAATTGAGATTGCATTATTCGATAGCTGACTAGCGTGAGAAGTGTCTGATGCAGTCATTTTTCAAGTTTTAAATCGTGGGAGTGAGCGATTTAAAATTCCCTGAGAAAAGATTTGAAATTCCTTGAGAAAAGGCTATAAATAGGTTACCGATTTATAGTGATCGGGCTCAGCATAGCCTATATTTCGAATAAATTACATAAAATATTTTTGCCGGACATGACCTGCCACACGAATGTGACCAACCAGCCGCCACTGTAAAATCAGTGGCTGGTGCGTAATATATTTGGGGGTGCTGCGAAATATTTAAAATTAAAAAAAGTATATTTCATTTAAAATATTATAAATATTTAAAGTACTAAATAATATTAACAATAATATAATAAGTGACAAGCGGCTCATAGAATATGGCTGCACCGAGTCGCAGCGCGACACGGCGCTTAGCGGCGAAACTCCCTCCCCATTCCGCATCCCTCCAATACCAGACGCTAGTAACGCTGGCAAACAGACAGCGTCTTGCACTATATCACACGGAGTAACACTTCCCGCGTAGGTATATTTTTACGTATTTATATTTTCGTATACATAATCAATATATAGTACACACAATAATTTACTATGATTTTTGCTATATGTTAACTTTCAGAAAATTTCCTCGTGGAAACGTCATTTAACGCGTCTGCATACATTGTGTTAGTAAACATGCATCTTACAGCCTCCGCGATTACAATTAATTGTGTAATAAACTTTCGTAGCAGTAAAATGTATGCATAAAACTGAGAAAGCTTAGGTTATGAACCGGTATTTATCTTCACATAAATTTGACAATTTATATGATTTGTTTGCGGAAAGGTTCGCTCTTATAGACCCTCTCGGGTTGTTAAAAATTTTGTTTTATTTTCACAATCAAATGAATTGATTGAAGTCGTCCGTGTGTTGAATGCTACATAGTTCTTCGTTCACAGCGCTAGTTTTGTTTTCCAAAGCCAGCGATTTGTGCAACACAACAGCAAAGAGTGTGTTCAAATATTGCTACTAAATGTTCAATCTTCAGCTAAGATAACAATAGTACAAGCACCCGCGAATGGAAACAATTCCGTGTTTTTACAAGTGTTTTTATACTTGTCACACGACAGTAGATTTTTTTTTATCATCATTATGCAACAGAATACTGACCCACTTAATATTGACGCAAGTAAAGAAAAAAATCAGGTATCACAGTTTATCATGTATATTTTTTTTAACCGGCACACAATCTGTTGTCAAGCGGATTTAAACGAACAAGTTGCACTCTCGTATCATTTTTTTTTTGTTACGGAATGTATTGTGTGAAAAAATGTGATTAGACTTATCGAGGCTATATATAAAATGACAATTTAAAAAAATAGAATGAGAATACATGCGATTAAAAGTGATGGCTTTCACATTCAAGATCATTTCACTGTGAAGTTCGCTGCGTGATTAATATCGAATTGAAAAAAAAATATTTCAATTAAAAATGAGATTACCATAATTTGCACATGTGACAATAATAAACAGGAAATAATAAGGAAGTTAAACAAAATATTCCCACGTTTAATTTATATATGTTTTTTTACATCAGAATTTTACATATCGTTTAGATTAAAAATTATGGAAAAATCTAGTACCCATGTATAAGTAGCGTACCATTTCCCGACCGCGATGATGACACGTATAATAAAATTTGTAACCCAAACGACCTTAAAGATGCACGGAGCTCATTCATAAAGATGTACACATGGCCGGCACATGTCCATCGAATGATTTCAATAATGCAAAAAGTGTATCGCGTCTGAGCAATTATCACACGGTCAGCATTAAGAGCGACGAAGGGTTATCGCATTTTGAATGTGAGGTCGTTTTCGAAAAAAAAAGCCATAACTGATACCCGATTTATTTCGCAACAATCGAGACACAAGTCGATTTCTCCAGGTTGCGCAAAGTTTAGGGGGGAGACGGCACTCGATGCATCCCCTCGCGTCAAAGTTGTTGTTGGGATGTTCTCCATCTTTTCAAAATTCGAAGCACTTGTTTCGAGGATGCGCTTAGAGTCTTGTTGCACAAACTGGGGAAAAGTTGTATATCCCTTCCTATATTCCCCGGTGCTTAGCGGCGTCGGGAAAACTTTTCATATTATCGAGATATAAAAAAAAATGCGATTTTAAAAATCATTTATCTGACATCAGCATATTTTGATCCTATTTTCTAAAAAGAAAAATGTATTTTTTTATTTTAACTATATATTCATTTGACATAAGAAGATGGTTCAGTTCGTGGTGTTTTTTCTCGCTCGCATCCGGTACTTATCAAGTACTTATGCTTAAGCAATTGCAAGACAACAGCGAAAGATCAGACATTGAAAGAATTTTGAAGAATTACATCTGTTGATTGAAATTGGGGAAGAATGAAGTATATATATATAAAAAAATAAAGGAGTTAAAAGAACAGGATAAACCCGAAGAACTAATAAAATAATTGTGCTAAAAGACATGGCTGCAAATTATGCCCAGATCGGTGATAAATACAAAAATATGTTCTTAGTCACTGATAGATCTTCGAAGGTACGTCACGTCTTTTAGCAAGCTTTGCATCTTATTATGAAGTTTATAAAGAAAAGTAAAAAAAAACATATAAACTAAGCTTAATGTTCTAGTATTGTAATATGAAAAACAAACCCCCATCACTGATCCTTTTGATTTACGTCCTATATAGTGGAATGAAACCCCGCCGTAAGTCAGGAATTTACTGTAATTTGTTTGGTTTCTGTTCCTTGGCATTTGGCCGAAATAATCTCTCGTTTATTTTCCATACTCGGATCTTGTTCTTTCTATGACACATTTTAAGGCGCAATCCAGACAAGACAACATATCAATACTTAAAAATACGTAATACGTGGTGGTTTTATACATGTAAAATTACCGATATGAGGAAAGGATCCACGAAATGAGTTTTAGCATTTTTAAATTTTGAGTTGTAGTATAATTACATGCATAGATAACTGGATATAATATATGTGACTTAAATTTAGCGGGGGACAGAACGTAGCGATCCTTTTCCGCGAACGTTCGATTCGGTATTCAAATTTCCGCGGAAAACTAAACAATCACATTCGAGATGCATTCCAGCGCCGGCGGTGATGTAATCGCTTCGCAGAAATCCGCCGTAATGGTCTCTGCATTCCAAGCCGCCGTAGCCTGCGGTCTCGCGAAACGCGCGAAAACGGAACGCGTACGAAATGAGTCTCTCCAGCATCGCCCATTCCAGTTCATTATCAAAATTATCATCATAGGACGGCGTTGTCCTCGCGATTGGGACGTCGTCGCACAGGATGTCGCCAAGTGTCTCCGCAACACTCTGACCTCATCGCGCCCAGCTTCTGGCTAATTCCGATGTCATCTGCTAATATAATTGAATGAAGTGTGCAGAGTTTCGAGACGCGCACATGTGTAATGAAAAAAAATCGTGAAATTGTTACTACGCAATTTCGCTGAAAAGCGTTTTGAACCGCGAGAGGCTAACAACCGCCGGGTTAACAGACGCGATGCAACAACCTCATAGACAACAAAAGATTGAACCCTATTCGTATATTGCAACAAAGGTCACAACAGATATAAGACGGATATAGTATGAAACCCTACGAAAATCATAATAACTCGAAGAAATGAGATATGAATCGTACGCGAGTAATCGAGCTAATGTACCTCCTCGAATATGATTCATCCGCAGTAATGTTCAAGCCTTTTGGGGACACTACCCTTCTGCAGCGCACAGAAATGCATTTAATGACATCTTTTTATGATTTCCGAGGGGAAGAGCGTCGCAGGGAAACAAGGGGAAAACGCTTACGACTAAATATGCACACATAAAACTGGATTCACCATAAAAACATGATGGCACCATATTCAATTCAATCCAATTCCGAATACGTTCGCTCCTCCCCGGTGGGAGTAGGAGCCTCTAACACAATTTCCGCGGTGAGCTCATCATCATCGGATAGGAGCAGCCACCTGACACATATACACGTCCAGACGGTGCCGGAATGACCTCCAGTCCCCTTGGCCCCCCCGGCGATTAGCGGAGGGCCCGGGTTAATAGTATTAATTTTCCCGGGCGCTCCCCCCGTCCTCCAGTTTTCCTGGAGCGGGGGTGCGGGGCGCGGCGTCCGTCTGGGCGGATGACCCGCGACAATGTCACCTCCGCCAGACCGTTTGATCTTCAGAGGTCGTCCGCGCCAGGCTCCTGCTCAGCATCCATCCTGAGCGGCGGCACGCGAGCCCCGCGCGACTTCCATCGATCCAGCCGGTATCCAGGCTCGCTTACGCAATCGGGAGACGACGCGTACGTCACGCTTTACCCATAACAATCAAGCGTTTACCTTGCTCTGACGCGTGTCTATAATAAATGGGGACGAAGGGTCCGACTCTTGAAATCTAATAAATAATGTACGCATTGAATATATACGCACACCTTGGCCTCGTATAACACGGTCATATGATTATACAAATACATCGTGTAATACAAATTCATATCTGTGCGAGCTTTATTTTTTTTATTAAACAATCGGCAAAATATACATCTACATATTTAATGAAAAAACTTAAATAACATACATATAATAGATCATTCATTCATCATCGCCATCACTAACAATTCTATATGTTCGACTCTTTTTCGAGATTGTAGGAAAATTGCGAGGAAATAGGATTTTATGAAAATTGTGATTGTTGATCGTCGAGGACGATTGGGAGGTTCTTTTTAAATTATCATAAATTTTTAGTGCTCTCTTTTGAATAATATTTTGTCATTGCAGATTTCTATCCATATCATGAGAGCCCTTTCCATCTTTCTATTATTACTGAACGTGTACGCGCAGTAATTTTTTTACTGAGACGATTTTTTTTTGAAATCGTGTTATATAAAGCGTGTTGTACGAAAAACATGCCAATAATCATCAACCGCGTTGTATAAACCTGTGTTATACGAGGTAAAGGTGTATACTTAAAACGTGTATTTAACGTGGAAATTGGATGCGCAGACACAGGGTTCAAAGACGTCTTGTAGTTCCAACACCTTTTATATCCACAATAACTGTGGTTTATGGAACTGAATGAAAGAGAAATGACAAAAATCAACAATAGATTCGATTTTTTGGTATACGGATTTTATTCCGTATATCGAATTCACGGAATATCATCTCCCAACATCGATAGTGATTACCGTATAAGAAGCGTCCATTGAACGAGACGTCAATGAATCAAAATTTATATATTTTCATGAAAAAAAATAATCATTTATGAGCACGAAAACGCACACAGGCAAACGTCGACGACTTATACAGCATTGCCATTGTGCACATAAAATATTAATTTTTTTCGGGCATGTCCGACAAATAAACGACTAGTCAAACGCGATAAAATAAGGAGTACAGCGCGATTTTCTTTGTTGTCTGATTCGCAAAGTCATGTGAGTCGCGCGGTGGGATTGAGACTTGCGATTTCACGATTTCGTATTTATTACGACACATCCGAAAAATAATTAAGCGTTGGCACCCACCGCTAATGGCGCGGCCACACGAGACGAAGATCAAGAGTGCGACGGCTAATCGAATCACGACCTCATCATTCGCGGCAATTATCGATTCCGTTTAATACGGGCAGTGCAAAGTGCCATGGGATAAAATGACGCAAAAGGGCCGCATCCGGTTGAACTTTCTAAACAGACGCGAATACACCGTAAGAGTATATTGTGCCATCCGACAGCAAGAAATATGAACCTTACATTGTAAACAAGATATCACGCGACTAGTAATATATGCATAAATATATTTAATCCGCGATTTGAATGATTCGTACAAAGATTGTCAACAACTGGATTCAGTAAAAAAAAAATCACCCCCGATAGTTTCAGCATCCATAACTATCACAAGAGGGGAGTACGATACAAACATATATAAACAAATGTATGCAGGCATAATAAAACCCTTAATCATACAGAATGGCCGGTTAGCAATCGCTAAGAGAAATATTGGGCAGTAAAACGAGTAGAGCGCAACACTATAACATTTAAAAAGAGGAAACGAACAACAATAAAGACAGGGGATAATGACGAATAAAATAATATAAAAAAAAATGTAACCAAATTACAAAGGTTACCTTGGCCATTAGATAATCTGCCGATACACATATTTCGTCCGATGAATTTTATCCGCTTTTTATTATTTTTTTCGCATCGAATACGAATAGGGCAAGGTAATGGTCTTTGGAGATCGGAGCTTTGTGTTATTGCGCTATTCGGGTGTGTCCAATTTTGATCAGAGCACATAGGATTGTCGGAATTATTGTCTGCAGAATCCATAACGCGATCCATGTAAAAAAAATATCAGATAATATAATCGTGGAGATGGAAACGTGAACTGGCCATCTGGGGAATACCAAACGTCTCGATAAGAAAACCTTCCTATATATTCGTACGCAGACAATCATAAAATTTGACTAAGTGCATGGGAAGAATTAAAAATTTAAAACGTAAAATTATTAATTAAAAGGATAACATTTTTCGACGACCGCCAAATTCTTGCGGCACGTATCAATAGTACGTTTCACTTGCACATGGCACATCATACCGGATGCAAAAACATCACGACCGTGGCAACAGAAGCTAATATTGTTGTTTTAATTAAAATTCAATGATTATTAATAATAATTATTATTTTTTAGACAAATACAAAAAGTTTGTGACATGTAGAATTAATATTTAAAAAAACTTTGGATCCCAAATAGACCCCATCGGCACGGCCAGGTTAATATTCGTTATCGTAGTACCGCTTTCATAGGATGAAACAGGTGAACGTCCAATAAAGCAAGATCAGGATTATGGCAAGAATGCTTTAACG
Organism: Philopotamus ludificatus; assembly: GCA_022495035.1. Classification (NCBI taxonomy): domain Eukaryota; kingdom Metazoa; phylum Arthropoda; class Insecta; order Trichoptera; family Philopotamidae; genus Philopotamus; species Philopotamus ludificatus. Next base: position 51,003 of record JAGXCT010035906.1, on the reverse strand, counting down.
GCCGAAAAAAGTTTTTGCATCGACAGCGATCGGAGGAATGCGGATGTGCATTGTCATGCATTGATGCTTACGGTTTCCCAAGATTCTCAAGGCACCGAATTGAAACATCATCGGGATAAATATTCAACAATCTACAATGTAATATTCAGAAGATGGATACATAATTCCAGCTAGTTTTATGATATCAATATTTTGAATATTATTATTATAGATTTTAGTAGATAGCCTCTTGCTCCCTGCAATCACTATTAAGTTTATTAAAATGAACTATGATCTCAATTGGATTTATTAAAAAAAAAATATTCAATCTTTCGCATTAAATTATGCGAATTTGAAGAACATTGAAATATGCACAACTTTGTTTTGAAATTGCAAATGATGTTTTGGTTGAAATGCATTAAAATGCATTTCCAGCTGTGTGTGGATATGATAATGTGAATAACATCGTGTAAATCGAGGGATGACTGTACACTTAGCCCACATTTTAACATGCATACTCTTATGTGTGTATACAAGACACACGCTTTAATTGGCGAATAAAAGACCTATGACAATATCCGGTGGGAATGAATGAAATTATTTTCCATATGCAACTGTGAGAACATCTTGCAGAGTTAATTGAGCATGAAGAATTAAAGTCTACATACGTTTAATCGAAAGACAAATGTACGCCCATTATAAAAATAAAAGTGATTGCATGCAACAAACATTTTCCGTTTTCGTTTATTCGCCAGCGCGAACTTCCGGGATCGTCTAAAATGCGGAATGCCTCATGAATGGCCGGAAAAGCCGACGCACATATTTGTTACGCACATAGTGATACGTAGTAGTTTACAATGCGTAGAATGTAACAGTTGATCTGGTGTGGCTGTAGCGGTCAAGGAAACGCGCTTGACCGACCTTCACACCATATATACGAATAATATCAAAACGTTTCCCATGACATTGGTTCTCTTACACTCTCCCGAACGTGTCAAACAATGTATTGTACCGCAACGATATGCGTCGATTGTAAACTACGATTAAAATGTATAAAGAATATTTAGGACAGTCCATGGGACGTCGAATGGGAGAGGATGGCCCGTCCGAGTCCCTTGGCGATTCGTTATGCATAACGAATAGAGGTGAACGAATGTCAATGATCGTTAGGGATATCCCTTTGAATTGTGGGCATCCGATTATGTTTTATTTAATGAATAAATAAATTCCGAACACGAGTCTTATAAAACATTCAATACGTACATCGTTTACACGATATTTTTTTATAATCATTTAACGCGCATAAAAAAAAAATTAAAAACCGATTCGCAAATATCGATCGGCGGTATGTATTTATCCGCTAAGCTTTCACCGGGGTCACATATTTCAAACAATGAATTACGACGAGAGCAAAAAAAAAAATAAACGACCGCAACCAATCAGGTGATGAAATGAGAAATCTACATCATCAACTTGTCCGATTGACGATATCGATCAACGGATAGTCGTCGGGCGGAGAGGATGGCCGTCGGCCATCGGCGCGGGCATAATTTTTTAGACAAATTTGACATGTCATATCGTTTGGTGAAAAACGTAATTGAGACAATCATCATCACAGTGCATGGGGAGCCCCCGGACCAACGGGCCAATTTCAAAACGTCCTAATTGACCTGCGAAAAGTTGACTCACTCCGGCAGACATGCAGATGGAATAATTGCTTATTGACTTGCTTGAACTTAACCCACATGCCGTACTTGCCGCTCCAATGAGAGCGGGAATGTCGAAATTCTTTGCAAAATTACGCGCGAATAAATATGTTCACCAAAATAATTACTGACTTATGTAAGAATTCAGTTTAAAATATTGGAGGAAATGGACGATGGTACCCGGAAGTCATCCGAGATATTCTCACGATCGAGTAATTATTGACGATGCTTAGTTATTCACGGGTTGGGATAGCATCTATCGCATAGGTAAAATATTAAGGTCCATCATGAATTGTTTATGACGACGCTAGTGAAGAACCACCTTTGTGTCCCTCTTGCCGACGTTGATTAAAACAAAGTAATCCGATTTTACTGTTATATTATAAATGAAAATGAGATAAATCCTATGGCATAAACCGACACTTTAATGTTGCCAGCATTAAATAAGACAATTCTTCGTGATATATTGCTGAAATAATACATCATGAATAGCTCCAGTCTTTGTTATTCGATCAGAATGATAGTTAATTAAATTGGAAAAGGCAAATGACGTCAAGAATAGAGCCGTACTTTTACTTCTTTACAAGTAGCGAGAGCTAAACCAGACACCGAAAAAGTCGTAAAATTAAAAACTTACCAGATATAAAGATATCATTCGTGGACGAAGTCAAAGTATTGCCTTTTGCAGCCCATTAATGAGAGAAAAGTGGAAGGTAAACGATTTAGATAAGAAAGGAGCAGTCGTGGCTCCGCAACGTTCGCAACTAGATCGAGTTGGAGGGTCCAGAAACATTAGAGCTGTCTAACGACAAGAGAAATATCCTATCGAAAAAAATTGAATTAAAAGCTCTTCTATCGATAAACAAATGCTCTTCTTACTCGCTCTTCAGATTTAATCGATCCGTCACGGCGGTTCGAAAACAACCGCGTGGTCTGAATGTGGTATATTTATCATGGAAATTAGACCCCAGCCATTTCAATGAAACGTTAGCATTTTACAAATCTAAAAAAAATAGCGTTTTGTAAAAAACGGCGATCTAGACGAGAGCACTATAGGAGGGATTATCGTAGATACTAAAGAAAACCGCTCTATATCAGAGAGGACTAAAAAAGGGTTGTCTGTAATTGTGAAAGAGACTTCAGGCATCCAGTCTAAGGATGCATTTACTGTATTGAACTCAAAGAATAGTTGTTTGGATTAGAAAACGAGCTACTGTAGAAAAATGTTCTCCTGATTGGACATCAGTCACAAGGAGTATCAACTCATTAGGCGTCAAACATTCGATAGATTCTTCTCTGTGGAGAAATAAGTACGTAAATCAGCATTCTCAACTCCATCTAAGCAAGAAGAAGCCGCATAACAATGAGGGATCTTTATTTATACGTGGCGTTATTTTAAAACTGTGTAGAACGAGTATTAGGTGTATTAAAAACTAGTGATTAACCTACGAATCGGTCATCGAAATTTTTTTTCAATAAAAAATGAACATGAAATAGATGGCGAATCAAATCGACGCCTGCGACGCCAAGGTAAACTGGTGGAGGCAACTCGACAATACATAATTGGATTCGCTACCAAACACACTCATTGGCTATCGGACAAATTTAAAACGTTAATTAATAAAAATAATGCTAATAAAAATTCAAATTTCAATCAATGGAAAATTTTAGACCATCATTATAGAATATCATCAGCGTTTTATTGCGACATTTTGTAACTATGCCACAATTAAAATCACTTCCACGCACAGGCCATTCACACATTCAAGATGCCTTATCAATATTTACAACTCAATAAATATACACACGGATATACCTTAAGTTTACAACCATGTAAAGCTGTAATGGACTTCGATCTCATGCCAGTACATAAATATATATTTTTTTCAGCACGTATACAAGCTGATAACGCGGTTGGACCCAAATTTATTAGGCACCACACCCATAGTAGTCCAACGTTTATATTGGGGGTCCAAAAAAAAATTATCACCGTGTTCGCGTTATTTAGATCAGGTTGCCGAGAGCAGTTCCAGTTTTTATATTCTCTATTGAATTCGCGCACCGGCGATAAAAATAATAATGCGTTTCTACCGAAAGAGTTATATGTGAAATTAATTAGAAGCGCTGATTAGAATACACTGAAAGCCCCCGCTGTTTCAATTTCATGGCTAGAGAAATCATTAAAAATATTTTCGGACACTCTTCTCCGGCGACTGCACAAGACTTCGCCTACTGTGACGTTGGACTTGGGTAATCCGACAAGAACCGGTGTATCCTACGTGACATAACCCTAAAAGTACATACACCGAATTTTTAAATGAAGAAAAAAAAATCTGGTGAATAACGATGAAATGAATAACTGTATTATTTCATATAAAAAATGTGTACATTCATTCATTCGCCTAAGTTTTTTTTTATCTATCGGTTGGCTAGCCGAAAAGTTAGTTGACACACACATAAGTTATTGACTATCGATAAGACGCCCCAAAAAAAAAACTTCAATAAAAAAGAATCGAACATCGCCTGATAGACGTAATAAGAGCAACGAATTTATAAAAATATTTTCTGTTCGCGCTGAAAATGTCCCTCGTGAGCTGAAATTACCAATCCAATTTAGGCCCCGTAATAAAAATACGATTCGACAACATATTGATGTAGCATTAAGACGTGTTAATGTACCATAATAACTATGCTATTAATGTAAGCAAGCTTATTCCGATCGTGATGATCGTATTATGAGGATAACCCTATAATATATTCCGGAAATCGAGTTTTGAGAACAATCTCAAAATGAAGAAATTACATATAAAGCGATTTTCGTTGCGAAAATTCACACAAGAAATATAACGTTTTTTTACGGATATCTAAAAATTCGTTCAACAGCAAATAAGTGTATATGTTATCTAATAAAATACTATAATATTTGCACAAAATGTGTCGATTCTAATAAAATATTACATAACTATAGTACACAAGTACTATTTTACACGAAATAAGCATGAATTATAAGGAGTAAATATAAATATTAAATTTAATTAAATAATAACTTATTTTTATATAACAATATAGATTTCATTGTGAATTACTTTTCTGATTTACGATTTTTAAAAATGCTATTGTATCTCTTGCAATTCACTTCAAGAATTCTTTTAAAACCCTTTCACGTTCAAAAACCGAAAGTCTTTTCAAAGAGTAAAGCATTTTCAATAAAATGTATATCGTGATCCACTTCTAAATTTTTTCATCAATATCTTCACTTAAAATTCTAAAAATTAAAAATAGTTATTATACTGGCGCGTAAGTAACGCGCGAGTTCGACGCCACGTGACACTAGTACGGTTTCATTCGCACTTGCGTTATGTTTTTTCTCGCTCGCATCTGGTACGGAGTGAGAAAATGCGAATAGAAACGTATATTGTTATTTATTTAATTTTTGCAATTGCGGACAATGAATTTCATAGATTATTTATTCTTTGGACTTTTTAGACAAATACAAAAAGTTTGTGAGATGTATGATTTATATTAAAAGAGTTATTCGATAAAAATCACAAACATGGGGTCCAAATAGTCCACATCGGCATGGCTAGTAAAAAAATATAAAAATCTACTTAATATTAACCGCGACTGACATAAGTTAGTACTCGGATAGGTTAATCTTCCGGCGAATTCTTTACGACACTGGCTGGGGGGGAGAACGTGAGAGAAGTGTGAGACTCATTGCCCCCACAACTTTTAGAATAGAATCCTATATAATCTTTATCGAATTTTCATATGGATGAGTGGCGCTTTGGAATTTTTCTATCATGCCATTCATCCATCGCTGACTTTAAATTAATTAATTATTAAAATATTTTTACGAGTTCATTTTAAGTAATTGAGCTTATCTTTCATTTTTACGACCGTATATATTTCATAAGATAGCATCTGAAACGTATCTACCGTGCAGAGTATGAGTGCATTTATTTATTATTATTCGCAAAAAGCACCATGTACAATAAGGGCAGATTACGACCCTTTCATTTTTTTTACCCCACGCTGCGATAAATATCAATTCACTCAGACATGGGAAATGACCAGGGTTAAAGTATTAAGATATGACAATATTTCGCCACTCTCCAAAAGGGATAGCGGAATGGTGTGATCCAGTCATTGTGTCCATCAGACGTAATTTTGGATCAGAGAAAATTTTCCGCCAAGAATACAACCATCACCCCCCTCCTTTGGTATATCCTGTTATCTCCGTGTGGCAGCCGGCGACCATTCGAAAGGCTGGTCCGCGGATTTTACACATGATTGATGCTGGCCGAATATGTATAACGGTGCTGATACGTTTCCATCTGGCCGACATGGGTTTCAGAACGCGATGATAACAATCTATGCGTCAATTGTGGCCCCGTTCGATGACTCCTGCGGTGTCCGGGCCAGACCGAACGTAAAAAATTCGGCTTCTTCGACTGGGCGTTGGTCGTCGCGGTCACGCGTGTCTGCCGTGGACATCTAAGTGGAAAAGGAATATCGCCACAAAAATAGACCGATGAGCTCATGGAAGGTGGTGTTGTCAAGGGGAAGATATTTCGAAAATATCGCATGAATACTGAGGCGTACGAAGGTGACATCCTTACGGCTGATAAAGGTAATAACAAAGATAATACGAGGAGAGAGATAAATAACTAGATTCAACCGGAGCGGAATATACGTCTAATAATTATACTGCGCGATTAGAATCTACATTGGCGGGGAATGCTAAATCTAAAACTTTTTCAACAAATGTATTTAATTGTTTCCAAATCGGATGCTGTTAATATGAAATAATGCCGCAATTGTTATCATTATTAGATTATATACATATTTAACAGCTGTCGTTTTGATGGAAATTTATTAACATGACTAATATATCACCCCAGTATCCCACTTATTGTGTTCAACTTTGCCCCCCGAAATTAATTTCTATCGATGGAATAAAATGTCTAGCAACTCCACTCAGCAAATAACTCAATTTGCACGAGAAGTGCTGATACGATAATTAAATTTTCGATTAATTGACGAGCGTCGACGATTCGCAAGGTCTCTCTCACTGCGAGATAATGGGGGGCAAAAAGTGATCTAACAAAAACGCGCATTTTCTGCCGAAAACAGAATAAACATTCTATTGCAGCGTGCAACTTTTGATTAATTCATAATTTATTTTGGCATGGGCGAGGTGATAATGCGACAGAACAAAATAAAAAACGAGCTCTCCGCTCCGTTTCATCACGCACATCGACACTCGGCCATGAGTCGACAAAAATATTCCGTCGGCCAATTTCGCTATGGGAGAATAAGGTTTATGTGCTCGGGTTTATTAACCCTGCATGCCGACACATGCATGCAAAGGGTTACGGGGTGCGGTCGGACGCACGAAACAGACGAGCTAATGTATGCATAGACTGTCGAGTCAGTTTCGGCAATCTTTATGGGGCCCAAAAAAACGAAAAAAATGTGGGGCAAAAAGCGACCGCGTTCTTTTTTTCATTCCGCGGACCTGGAGCGAGATTCACCGCAAGTTTATCAGATGATGGTGTGGATCAGGTGGATGCCGACGCATAAAAAGGCGGCCGAGCTCCTTCGGAGAGGCGCACAATCGCCATCGCAGGTATAGTCCACTTGTTACTTTTAGTGCAAACAAGAGCGAGGCGTCAGTTTCGCATCACTCCTGTCAATTATATAAAAAATGAGAGGAAATAAACTACAACCATTCCGTGTAGAGTGAACAAAATGGAAAAACCAAAAGATATTGAATAACTCTAAATAACGGAACGATGACGCCGATACAATCAGAGCAATGATGCATGTCGGATGATATTTAAACGAAAAATACGAGATCGAGACAAAAGTTATCCGCACTCAGCTGAAGAATTTATTTTAATCAACGTTAGATAATAAAAAAAAACACAAATTAAAAACCTTACTAGTCTTAATCGTCATATCTTAGTAATTATCGTAGTAAGATGCTCAATGAGGAGCCGGAGGAATTTTGATCTTATAAGACAAAACACCTTTGCATATAATGCTTCCACAGTCGATGCTTTGCAAATCTTTGTTTAAGTTGAAGTGTTGAAGCATTGTCTTTATAGTCTTCGTATCTAATTGGACCAACCATGCTGATGGGGACCCTAAGTTTCTGATTTTTCTCGAATAACTCTTCTTACCCTTCCAGTGCGGCACCCATGAGGTACATGCGCTATATGAATCTTGTACAATTCTTTCGTACTTTAACTTGTTACATGTAAATTAGAGGGAGTTAAGTGATGGTGTTTGTATTAAAAATCGATGTGCTAAGTGTGAGTGTAACGTACTAGTGACACGAGTCGCGAGAATACAGTCGACGGCGTGTACTCAGTCTGCGTCGAGACATCGCCGAGTGCGCGTGACCCCCTTCGGACGACTCAGTTGTTTTAGACGTAGGCGCCGCCGTTACAGATCGATTAATAATGTTTAGTCTATTTTAAAGATGCGAGGATTATATAACGAAAAAAATAATGTAAAAAAACGTAATAATATTGTCCGACTTTTCTTAGACAAATACAAAAAGTTTAGGACATATTGGATTCATATTAAAAGAGTTATTCGTGAAAAATTAAAAACTTGGGGTTCCAAATAGACGTTATCGGCACGGCTAGGCTATTATCGCCCTTTAACACAGTTTTTGATGGAACACATCTACCGCTTAAAAAAATCGAGTGTATCAAGACTGTATTCATAACACGAATTTGTATCTTATCAGAAATTAGTGCATGACGTTAAATTAAATGCGGACGAAAAAATATCAAGGATTATCCTATAAATGTACCACCGAATTCAGAAAAAAAATCATAGTGTTTTACAAAACTACTATTCTGTTCTATTATGCAACAGTGCACATACATATTTTTACTAAATATTTACATATGCGGAACGAGGCATGTGTTCCATTTACTAACAGACTAAAAAAACAAAACGGGGAAGAACGTTTAAAAAAAAAGCTGGAATATATTCCTAATTAGTTGTTGAGAGATGCAGAAATGAGGCATTTACATTTTAAATGATTTCGCTCAGATACATCGGCTCAACGATTATCTAATTTTCGTGAAACAGCTGGTGTCGAAAGATCCAAAGAATCGGCAAAGGTCACAGTTTAGCTGTCGTACGCACCGAATATCCGACCGCGGACGACAGAAGGCGAAAGTTTTCCCGAGATTAATCGGGATATCATGAATGGGCGCAAATAAAGACTATCTCCACTGAGGTCAAACGATTAGAGAGCGAGCTGCCGATGCTCTCCGTTCGCGAATCGCGAGAATACGCAAAAACGTGCGTATGTGCGACATTAATCGAATATGCGTACATATTCGGCGGCCATATCTGCATATTGAATTAAATTTTTAACCCATGACATAAGCCGCAGTCAAGGTCGAGCCGCGATATCGTCGGTTAATCGTAGCATTTTTTTTTTTTCATTTTTGTAATTTAACAAGATTGCGTAGCCCAGCGCGGCGGTTCATTAACACCAATTAATTAGTTTTTCCGGGCACACTATCCGGCCATATCACCGTCGGATGTCTCGAAAACGCTAATTGGGCTCTACGGCGGATATGTGCGTGGTGTGCGTGAATTTCATCTAACTAGGAAGTGGAAAACCGTGGAAGAATACACCAAATTTAACAGTCGCTAAATAAACGTGCAATAAAGCAGGTGCAAATTCAATTGCCAAACAATATCATATGCAAATGCATTGAAATTATGATGAAACGAGAAAAAAGCCCCATAATAAGTTCACTATTATTCTATGACTTGTTGCCATTTAGTTGGAAAATTATTTAATACCCTATAAATATGATGCGGTCAAGAGGCTGATATTTTAACTGCTAATTGATTGAGTTTCTATCTTTTTGTAGGTCCTACAATGTTGATTGCATTTAGCTTCAGCAGCATAACGATAAATCAGCGATGTTATAGGTACTGAAAAAAACGATGCAAGACGCCGAAGACCAACGGCGGCGAATGATAGAGGAAGAGTTCCTAGAGCAAACCACTTATGCTAATACACACTCGCAACATAATGAGGTAAAGCCGAATCTAGTTTTTTAGGAATTATAAGTAGATTTTATGGAATTAAAGAAATTTTCTTAAATCATTTTCTGGGTGAAACTCATTTTAAGCTTTGAAAATATTGTAAAATACAGTGAAACCTCGCTTAACTGACAATACAAACAAACTGTAGAAAAATGACTCGCATAACGAGCAAGTTGAAGATGGGAAGAAATGATCACACATTTTTCTTAACTTTAGATATATTATATATGGACATAGTGGAAAGGGTTAAGAAGCTCTACACTTAAGCAATATTCGAACGTTGTTTTGAGGTGATTGAGATGATCAATCCCACCCTCAGACAAATTTGGAAATCTCACTTCCACATCGTTGCCTGCCTCAATAAAGATGATGGCTTGGGATGGTGATACCGAGAGAACTCTAGCTTTTGCTTAGAAGAAGTTTGGTCGGAGAGTGTTGTTGAATGTGACTTTAGGGGGTTATATGCAGTATCCGTGGATACTGTAATCAAAGATTGTGTGTTTGCGCAAGATCATAGGACTGTATTATGTTTCACATAAAGAAGGGAGTTTGACAGAGTAAGAGAAAGAGGAGTTAGTAGCAAAGCAACTTTTGGTTTATGATTTTTGACTTTTCCAGAATAACTCTTTTATCTGAATAT
>JAGXCT010035906.1:28268-38772 GCA_022495035.1 Philopotamus ludificatus | reverse complement strand
TTCTGGGCACTGATGCAGGAGCCAAAGCTTCAACTTTTAACCTAGCCGTGCTTATTTTTCTCGAATAACTCTTTTGAAATAATTCCTACATGTCACAAACTTTTTGTATTTGTCTAAAAAATTTGAAAGTATAAATATTATAAATAATCATTGTCCTTTATTGTCTGCAATTGTGAAAATAAAAATAGCAATATCCACTTCTGTTGGCACGGCGCTATATTTTTTCTCGCTCGCATCCGGCACGATGTACCAAGTGCTAATGAAATGTTCTAGTGATGACACGAACTTGGCGGCGTGTTTACACAGAGTGAAATGTATTAGTGACACGAGTCGCGAGAACTTAGTCGGCGGCGGACATTGCCGAATGTGCGTGTCATTTACGCGCCATATTGATTAGTAAAAATATCCAAAATATCGACCAAATTATGTAGCATTATCGTGAATAATCATTTTTAATCTTAGAAAATTCCATTTAAAAAAATGGCAATATTAGGAATTCATCAATATCTTGACTTGAAATGCTTGGGGTCTATTTTCCATAGTAAATAGACCCCATCGGGCGACGCCGTTGGTTTTGAGCCGCCTTGCCGGATCGGATCGAAGTTAAAACAGATTTTTTCCTAAAGAAAAGAAATTTTCTATTGATGTTTAATATTTAGTTATGCCGTGCTATCCCAATATTTATACTAAAAAACCAAACTATGTAATATCTTAGAGATACAATGTAATTGAATACGGTTGATCTTGGCTCTAATTCTGCGACCACGTCAGAGTTTGAAGAAAACAAGGATCTCCTTACTCTCGCCGCTCGCACGCGTAATTGCCGACGTCACAAAACGTGGACTGCGGAGGTGGGGGTGCAATGCTGTTCTATTACCAGTGACTTCTACGTGGTACGGCCGTAGATCCCAATGGCAACCTCACGCGCCAAACGTCGTCGGGCGGCTTAAAAAAAATGAGACGTTAACACGATCGTAATTGATTCGAGCATATTATTTTTTTACCGAGAAAAGCTATGCATGTCGGCCAGATCGTGACCATTGCTAAATTATTTTGGTCAGTGATATCATATGCGGAGCCATGAACCTGCTCTTGACACTGGGAATATTTTCGAGGGCACAGTAGCCACCTTCACCAAATCCTACGGGAGTCAATTTAATAATGGATATAAAATTAGCAAGACTCGATCGAAAAAAACGCATGCACAACACTGAACTAGTTGACATCAAGTCGAAGCAGTGATTATTTTCAATATAGTGATGGATTTTCTCTGCATCCGGATATTACGGAAAGCAATTGCGGATATTTTCTTCAAGACGCTTACACCATATTAAAAAAACGCCTCGCTTGCCAATCTCCATTGTTACATCGCAGCGTAATATGTTTTTCATATAAGACCATTAGAATAATTTCAAATTCGCTTAAGATAGGTCATGCAAAAAGTACGCTGCACATTAGTGTTTCCATTATTCATCGCACTTTTTTTTGTTGGATCTGTGTACAAACAATGACCGCCATTGACAAGGCTGTCATTTTTTTTATTTAGCGGCAGAACAGAAGATGTGTCAGAAATACGGGAATTAACATTTGGTACAAGAATGTGTGTCACGGTCTGTCATAATATTGTACTAAAAAATCACAATAAAATATTTTATGGGAGTTGATAAATAAATAATAAATAGTTTTATTATACCTTTCGCATTCAAAAGCTTTTAAGAATCTTGTTGGGTAAATAATCAAATATTGTTATGTCAAATTCCCTATGGTGATCGAAAATGTGTTAAAAATACTATGGGTTTTTTTTTACATAACCGTTTTAATAAAATACTCACACATTTAAACAATTTCTTCAGCACAACTGTAACACATCTGAAAATAAATAATAAAAAAATATTAATATACTATTGTAATTAATTAAAATAAATATTAAATTACATGTGAAATCAAGATCGCGGATTCATAATGCATAAATTCTACAAAATGCAAAGTCCAGCATGCACCAGATCTCGCTAAATGATAACTACCGCTTTAATTCATGTGAATATGCAGTTGTTTGGCCAGTCCAATTAAAATGAAGAATTCCCGTATCGTTTATGCTCAATCATATTATCAAAAGCTATTAAACTGCCATCCTGACGAGCGACGCGAATCATATCATGAGAAATTGCGAAAAAAAAATACACCTTAAATCAATTGTTTTGGCAATCCCCAAAAAAAGGGAGGGGGGCAAAGGAGGCGCAAATTCACCAACAGTAAATTGTAATGACAGGTTACCACGAAGACGTCGGTATGAATACGTACACGGTGTGGTTGTTGGTCGGTGCGCCTCGATCATGCAGACGATAACATCTCCATTAGGAGCGAGTCACGACCGTCTGCGAGACCTCCAATCATCCATCAACCCTCGATTATGAATGGAATTGATCTCTCGTCGCAACCCGACCTCATTCATGAATGAAACGACCGACGCTTACGTACGGGAGCGGGATACGGGGACTCGGCAATCAATTACGGGCCGTACAATTGAATATAAAAAAGAGGACCTGTCAACTACTAAATAATGGGGTTTACGCATATTGTGTACCGATACTCGAAGACATAAATTAAATCTAAACGCAATGTGAATCGAACATGTCAGACAGTATAAATGACTTTGGTCAACAAGTGGAATGCCACACCAGAAACTGCCAGAATGGCGCTTTGGCCGCTGACAATGAGAACGAATCGATGTGTAAAATTTTATACACGATGCAATCTAGAAAAAAAAATATTATTTAATAGAAGTCCGGTTTGGTTAGAATATAATTGGTTTTGAAACATCTAAATTCGCATTATTCTTAACAAATTACTTTTTGCATATTTATTTTCTCAACAAGATTTTCACAGGAATATAACCGCTGATGATGATATCGTATGGCTTTTGTAATTTTTTGGTGTTTTCGTTATGATGAGTCTCTTCCGACACTCCGATCACGCTAAGAATGACAGAAATTAGCTGCATTATCCTGGCTTGAATTTAAGGTATAGATTTTTTCGGCTGACCAACGTACATCTCAGCGACAGAAATTAGAAACAACTGCTGTGACTATGCCTTCTCCAAAGTCTATTTATTGTTTAGGAAGCTGTAACAATTAGGGATAATTCTTTGAGATAAACTAAGAATCATTATTTGACAGTGACCAGAATACTTTAACGATCATATTGGGGAGTTTAGGTCGACATGTATGCCATTTTTTGCAAAGATGTTTCCCTCTCTTGGTGTATTGCCGGCAATGGACTTGTCACTTTGAACATATTTAACTATGATTCGGTGATATCCCGTCGTAGACTGAGGACACGTCGCCGACTAGCGACCACCGAGTTCTCGCGGCACGTGTTCACGTTTCACTCGCATTTGGCATATCGTACCGGATGCGAGCGAGAAAAAACATCGAGCCCATGACATCAGAAGCGAATATTGTTGTTTTTATTTTTTTTCGCAATTGCGTACAATAAATATTTATTCTTTAGACTTTTTTAAACAAATACAAAAAGTTTGTGAAATGTTAGATTTATATTAAAAGAAAAATCAGATATTTTGAGAAAAATCGAAAACTGGGGAAGCCCATTGAAGACCCAAGGTATTAAGTATAAACGGGAAATTTTTTAACATACCCTATGCGGAGGTAGGAGGATAAAAAATGCGCAGATGTTGTAATTTAGCGAAGATACAGGAGCAGAGGCTGAATACCGCTAAGACGTCGATGTTAATACGGAGAGGGTCATCAAAATAAATAACAAATCCATCAGGGGCAGCCTGAAGTTGGCATTAATACTAGATAAACTCTGATGCTGCCTTCGTGGGCATGTGCATACGAGGAATAAGGATACATGCGACTTCCTGCGATGAAGAGGGGGAGGACAAAGAAGAGGTAGTGGAGGTTTCTTGAAGGGCCCATTCCACGGTAAGACTAGAAGATGGCGCAAGTAATGATTCGGCGTCAACCACTGCTTCTTAACACGTTACAGTCCGGGCGATTTCGCGCGGTACTTTTCGCTGGAGCCGGGCGATTTCGCGGAAAAAAATTTACTAATTGCTAAGAATTTTTTTTATATAAAAAATTGTATATAAAAAAAAATAAAGACTTTAAACTACTAATTACTAATAAGGAGTCGTATGCGCGTCCCCGGACCGCTGCTCTGTCTCCACGAATACTTAAATGCGAGCCGGCCGGACCGTTGCTCTGGGCGCCGCGAGGACTCGCATACGAGTCCCCCGGACTGCTGCTCTGGCGCCACGAGGACTCGCATACGAGTCCTCCGGACTGCAAAGTGTTAATGCGAGCGAAGACATTGGAAAAGAAAAATAATATGACACGTCCCGCCGACACATCTGTCCAGAGTCTTTGCCAAATGTATAGCGTCGTATTTAGAAGTTACTGCTTCTTCAATGCATGTCGATCTAATTCGTCATCAATAGACGAATGAATGACTTGGTCGCCAATCAATCAATGATCAGCGGCAATCTTTGTTCTGATAGTAGACGACGTTGCACAGAGGATATACTGGCTCTATGGGCCCAGAAATTCCTAGCATACGTGATAATTGGAATAAAGATTGATATATAGTAACATCTCATCATTTTGTAACGAAGACTCCAGTCGGCGCCAGCCACTGGGAGTGTATAGCATTTCGATGAATTAAGAATAATGAAGAACGGCCCAACAAAGAAGAGGTAAGCTTGGAATCGACTGGTATGTATGAGGATAATTCCGCGTTGATTCCAATATAATAGTGGTAGTGGCGGATGAAGATAAAATGTATCTCTCATTCTATTGTTAGCTTTATATTTATATATGCAAAAATGCAAAAGATTACAATTTGCGTATTTCTGTTGAGTATGATTTATCAGTATAACTAGAATAGGGACTAATGATTTATCAGACTGCATTTCCCATAGCCTGCTATAGTAAACATTGATTTTATGAACCTTTGCGATTAAACCCCACGACAAATAGAAAGCATACTGTGCGAAATTGATAAGGGTACAAAATTGGGGACTCTGTGTACGTTAAATATTGCATTTAGAGGCAGGTGAGCCTTATCGACATCGCTGATAAGCTGCATCTGGTCAAAAAGAATTGTTGCGAACGAGTCGGAAAATGTTTTGATAATCGCCCAGCTGAATCAATCCATCGGTCGTTTTTACCGGGAAATGCTTTGAATTTTAGGAATTCACGGTCCACCGGTCACGTGAGGGTACCTTTTCTAGATGTGACATGGCACATATCGGCATCGGGATCGGGGCACGGTCGAGCGACCGGTTGTCCGATTGCGGTATCATCTCTGTCACAGCAGAGGCAGAAAGGAAGCCGCTGGAATGGTTCGCGTGCGCAGAGCTCCTCCACGGTCTGCGGCTTAGCTTACTCGGGTTGCACGAGACAACCTGTTACGTTAAACTATGTAGCAATTTAAAAATCATAATAAATATAAAACGGGGGGGACCTGCAATTAACTTATGCGTTAATTTACGAAACGCCACGGGTTGATACAATCGCGAATGTTTAAAGATGGATTGTATTTTGCAACATTGTGAGCCCTTTTGTATTTTTTTACTGGATACAATATATGAGATTACTTTAGATAAGAAAACAGTATAATGAATCCATGACATCAATATACAATCAATTAAATCAATTGATGCGAGTAAATATTTTTATTAGATAACAATAAAAATGATACGGTAATATCTTTCATTCGGGTTAATGCCCAATAAAATAACGATACTTGTAATAAAAAAAAAATTTAAACCATACGCTCGGTGTTAATTCCCTAATTAGTGATAAAATATAAGTAATTAGCGGAAGACTATAAAAGCCGGATGGGTATAAAGTTTTAAATTTCCATTTTTATATTATTTACACCTTATAGCTTCGTGTCCGACAATGAAAATCGTTAAATTGCGATTCAGTACAATATGAGACAGGAAGGATCGTGATCGAGTTGGCACGAGTCTCAACCGTTTCCGACTCAAACGCGAAAGCTCAATTAAGCACATTTATAACTCGGCAATGAATAAAAAGTGCATGTTTTATGCAACAGCACTGAATAATTGCATAATAAACCGAAAAACACTTGATGAATCGTAATGTCAACTGAAATGGGGTATTTTTTAATTAAAATTGCGATAACACAAATAAGGGCTGATTTTTTTTTATTATGTAAAACGGAATCTTATATTTTTTTTAATAACAAAAAAAATATAGGAGACTTCCTGTATATTGTTGTATATAGCGTCACGCCTACGGCATTGAAATCAATCTGTCAAAGCAGTATAATCTCCAACACAAATATTACATGATATATACTTTTCAATTATACTTTGGGTCCTTCCAAAATCCTCTGCATCGGAAATCTCAAGTTTACGACACCATATCACGTACGAATTTTTTTTCGCTTCCTGGAGACAGTGGTTTTTTTTTATCATATGAAAGGCAAACAATTCACATATAAAATACATAATACAAACAGTAAAGTTCCGTTGTGGATACAAGGGGTGATATGGTGGTTAGTCGGAAGATCCTTTATAAATCCCTATAAAAAGGGGGTAGGTAACATTCAAGATGAATAATTGGATAATATTATTAACCAGATTACACACAGTTAAATCTTTGAATAAATAGAGGTAGCCTAAATAAAAAAAGTTACTCTTTAATCCATTAAAAATAATTGACATTTATTTATGGGATGGAATAATTCAAATTTCAATAATAAAACGTGGTAGATACAAGGGGTCGAATTTTGTCGGACAGTGACGAGAAATCCACCAACGATGGCTCTTTATCTATTTAATTTTTTGGTGAAATTGTGTGGGCCAAAAGTATTGGCCCAAAAGATTTTTTAATTAATTAAAAAAATATAGCATTTTTGTGTGATTGTGCGATTCATAACGCTGAGTCTGCGGCGAGACATCGCCGAGAGCGTTGTCATTTATGCGTCATATTGATTAGTTAGAAAATCCAATATATCGACCATATCTTTATTCTTAAAATAATCCATTTTAAAAAAGTCAAGATATTGGATGAATAATTCATCAATATTTGACTTGAAATGCTTGGAGACTATTTTCCCTTACGAATATACCCCCTTCAGATGACGCCATTGGTTTCGAGCCTCCGTGACGGATCAGTTAACAATAAAACAATGTTGAATTAAACCTATTTATTTAAATTTTAAATCTACTGTCTCAATTAAACGGAATTGTCTCTAAGTTAACAGACGTATATGACTATTAATTCCTTTATTTGGGTTGGAATCCTTCTATAGAGCCGAAATAGGGACCACGCTATAAAAACCAGCTTTATAAAAGACTACGGGCATACGAAATTGGGGTTATGTTATTTTAATTGTATTTTTGTAAACTAAACGAAATCTATACATCAAATATTTTAAATTACATTGTTTTTTTTCTATAGCGTATTGATACTTGCGATATTACGCCCTATAGAAGACTATGCCATAATACTATTTTTTTTAATTGAAAGAAATCAATGTAGTTTGATTTGAAAGAGGAATCTGGAAAGAGCACTATAGACGAGAGCGCTATAGGAGGATTGACTGTACTCGTTATTTTGTTATTGAAGAAAATGACGATTATTAGCTATAAATTATTTAGCATGGAATTTATTCAAATTTTAATAAAAAAAATATATATTATTGTGATCAGTTTCTTGTGATTGATATATCAGATGATTACGATTACCTCGTGAAAAGAGTGACGACACGGAAATCGAATACATAGCTCATAATACATAGATCGTCTTTCGATGATTCAAGAATTACGTTATCAAATCTCTAATCGCATACAACAATGGGCGGCTAGAATAATATAAGATCTGAATTGTCTCGATACGAGACGCGCCATAATTGCGTACTTCACATTTTTTTTTTTTTAAATTGGCGCCACTTTCTGACAAATCAACTTGTTTGTAAATAAATACGGCGAATGCACACGATTTTGCAACATCAGATGCGTCACTGCAGTTCTTATATTGCAAATATGTATAATATTTATAAAATAAATGATGAAGTAATCTATTACGTATTTGCGTCGGACAAACACAACGCATCGACGATCGTATCACATATTTGTATTAAAATCGGTCAAACGTTTGCGCCGTTCAAAGATAAGCTTTGAACAAAATCGGAAAATGCACTATAGAAAGGATGGGCGTGGTCGACGAATGCATCTCTTTGGCCGGATACGATTGTTCAAAAGAAATTTTCAACGCCGCGTTCAACGTCTAAACAGAATTGTACAATTGATTTAAATAATGCAATTGAATAGAGCAAATTTATTAGCCGTGGAATTGGGAATGTGTGCGTTTGACGCAGCATCCGGATGCGCGCGGATCGCACACCTTTTCCCATGAATTAATTTCATATTTAATTAAACCGCGCGTAAATAATAATGTAGATAAATCATGACATAAGTCAATACAGGTAGGCGCCACTATCGCTGGCGCCAGATAAAAAAACGCGATTGCTAAATTTTTATTGCAATATGTGTACTTGACAATTTTGTAATGCCACTTGAATCGATGATAATAATTTTAAGAAATCAATCTAAGCCGTATATCAATATTATATTTAAGCATGATATCATTTTTTTAAATATTACTCGAGAATTTTGGGTAACGATTAAACATAAACATTTTTTGAACATTCACCAATAATGCAAATATTCACATTGATTGACCTTGTGTGTGTAAGGTAAATAATGACAGATGCAAATCCACATTGTCGTGTCAACTTTTCATAATTAATATTTGTAATTAAACTAAATAATTTCGGCGTCGACATTTCACCAATTATCAACGGGCAAACAGAGATGTGTGAATATATGCGTGCCAAATACATATTTGCATAAATGTTGAATTAATCATCATTGAAATGAATTTAATATTGACACGTTGAAAATAATTCCAATATATGTTTAAATGGTTGAACATCGCTATTTCGGAATAGGTCTACTCCCATCCATGTCACACTGCTGCGAAATGTTATACATTGCAAAAATTCAATACAATTTCTTGGATCTTTTGTGATTTTATGCGAAAGACATGAGCGAATACAAAAAAACAGGACGCAATGGATTATATAAAGCAAGATGCATCTCATACAAATGCAATAAAAAATGTCTAAACATTTATTCTCACAAAAATATGGATTTATCTCTGATGTGAATATATTTAGGTTCTTTTCTGGGTGTCTAAAATGCCTTATCTTCCAGCACGAGTGTGAAATTGTCACTTGCGTTATCTCGCGCGTTGTGTTATCGTCTATGTGCCTCGATAAGATATTCGGGTAAACCGCTATGGGAGAATGATTCGGAGCGTTATCATAACGTCACTCAAGGAATTATCAATGGAAACTGACGATACTGATTTTTTTCACATTATCTCAGATTCACACACAGGGCCAATACCGAACGGAGATTACAATTTGGGCTGTGATTGGATTTGTCAAATGTCCCGAAATGTGTGCCACATCTTTCGAATAACACCCGGCAAAAATATCGGGTTCGAAGCGTACATTCCCACGATCGGTATCAATAGAGTGCAATCTTTTTTTTTTGCAAAGTAATGGTACAATGCCGACAATGTGTGTATGTGTATCAGCAGCTTATATACAATTTTTACCTGCTGTATCATGTACAGAAAGTGGTTAGCAGATAACACACTTTCACATCGCCGACACTGATAAGAAAATCATTGAGAAAACAATCGCGAATCCATCTAGAAATTGCATACCTACGATATCTATTCATCGAAAATATTTATTTATTAATAATGAATCGTTACCCTTTCGTGATTTATGCGCACTCGTATCTCATTGAAAATTACCTAGCTCACCCTCGTCCCTATTGACACTCTATTGTATCGACGACAAGTAGGAAAACTTCCCGAGACTTGAAGTTTAATTGAAAAGCAATATTCGGCAGAAAATAATTTCATTGTGCCCACCGAATTTATGTGACATTTAGTGATTTGATGATAGTCATCGACAGACAGCCGGCCAATGTCGTAAATTTCGCCTCGTAAGCGTGAATGGGACTTTAGGGATATGAAAAAGGGGCAGCCACAGAAAAAAGTGGCAACTGTTTGATTATGTGGTGAACATAATCGAACAGATACCACCCCCAATAATAAAAAATATGGAGAGGAGATACATAAAGTTAGATTAAGGCGACAATAGAATAAATTGGCCATTTACGACGTGTATCGCAGATATCTATATGCATATCCATCGGGAAATGTTGCCCTGTCAATTTTTATTTATAAAAACAACATACAGATGTAGACGACTTCCGGCACGTCCAGATGCTGTGGTCAAGAAAAATAATACATAAAAATGTATTAAAAATATTATAAGAATTAAATGTCTGACTGAGTGATTTTTTTTGTAACAGCGCGTAAAATAACAACATAAAATTATTATGCCCAGAAATAGTTATTAGATTTAA
>JAGXCT010035906.1:0-27456 GCA_022495035.1 Philopotamus ludificatus | reverse complement strand
TGGAATGCATCTACTGTGCAAAAAAGACTCGAGTGTATATATCAATAGCAATAATTTATTTATTTATATTTATCCGTTAATTTTGTACGTGATTCGCGTCTTTTTTTGCGCGGTTTTTGATGGAACGTATATACCGCGTAAATCGAGTGATGTGTCTAGTTGTAATATATAATTTGAAGATATTACATATATTAAAATAATTAAAACTGTCTAGACATGACAATTCAGGGTAATTATTATCATAAAAATTAAATAACCGTCTGAAATATTTGTGATCACGTGTTGTACCACCCGAAATCATGCGACGGAAGCGTGCACGCAAAAACGCCAAAATTCCAACAAAAGCTTTTTTTTTTAGGGGTGGGTAGGATGCAATACTTCACCATACAATTTCGAGTCATTGTGACTATTTAATTTGTGTGTGTATACGTTGCACATACAAGACGGAGGATCACTAAGAAGATTTACCTGAGGGAACGGACCCTGCGTTTAATTTTTTTCTACCGAACCTTTCTCGAGTGATACGCGGAATGGTCCGCTCGTGTGCATTTTTTTTTGCGCGCATAAAATCCGGGCACACTCTATTTAATATATATTAGATAATTATACGTTTTAATGTCAAACGGGGATGGATTCACACGTTCGAATAATTAAACTAGGGATGTGTACAGGACGGCGTTACATATCCGTGCATACAAAATTAAGCGAGAAAAAATCTATGCTTCAATTCTGGGACGCTGTGCCAAATTGACCGGAAAGATTTTGTTTCTTTTGCATTCCTCGACCAAGTCGAGCACACTCCATATATAATAGTTTGTTGGCCTCAGAAGCATATCAATTGATGATCGCATGGTCAGCGACTTGTAAAAAAATCTGTTTTTAATGATACCACTTCGGCGGACGATCCGATAAATATTCGATGTTTTATCTCGGGATTATATGGACCGAGGGTGGGAAACAATTTTAATATTGTTATGCAGATCTTCGCATATCGCGATCGGCGGCCTCATTTTGGCGCCAAATTTAATTTAAAAGCAATCACCGAAAGCATATTAACTACCGATTGTTTGCGTTAAATGGAATTCGTTTATTCGACCGCATACGTTCTCCATAATACGAGCGACGTAAATCAAACACCTTTATGGCCAATAAACTCTCAAGATACAATGCATTTTTGACGAAAGCCGACCACCTAAAAATAAAATGAAGAATTTATTATCTCCGGTCATAAGTAGAAAGTTGTAAAACATAAATTCGTACCAACGAGTATATCACGAGCGGCCGTTTTATATATGAAACACAGTAATTAGTATGTCTTTTAATTAAGACATCGGTAGCTATCGTAGATTAGATTCAAGATAAGGAGACGTGATATGGTAAAATAATAAATTGGCATATGCCGACTAATTTCAACGTTCTAATTTTCCGAGGTTCATATTTAATCAGAACCCTTGATGCATATTTAAATGTTAAACTAAACAATATTTTTATGATGATTGCAGCTTGTTTATCTGCGGAAAAAATAAAAAGGGAACTAGATAATTATGATTCTCACTAATGTGCAACGGGTCATATGAATTAGTTAAACTTGAAAACATTTAAATGATAATTCTTGACTGCGGCACGAACCCAGCACTTTTTGCACGCCACCAAGCAGCAACAAGTACACCATGGCCTCGCATGGTTCCACAAAAACGTCGTGTAATACAAATCCGTGTTATACGAAGTTTGAAATTGCGTTCCAAAAAATATCGAAGTTTGTTAATATCCGTTATTATTAGGTTTTATATCTAGCGGATGTCCTGGTGCATTGTCCAGTATCAATAATATTTGCTCACCAATAAACAGACAAATTCGTTTTGCCATATCCCTTCATTGCTCGGGGGGTTTAAATATTGATTATTAAGTAAAGGTTTCATTATTAAATCTCCGAAAGAATTAGAGCATAAGAGCAAAGATATTCTTTCATTCGCCACCTTGAATCCCTTGGCATGTTTTTAGTTTTATGATATGCAGGTTCAATGGAGCATCTTTTTCCAGTACAATTTTCAAACCATCTTCTACCAGTAGGAAAATTGTGAGATGATTTTTCAGATGACGATTGTTCAGTTATTTTTAAATTATCATACATTTTAGTGCTCTTTTTTGAATAATGTTTCTGTCACTGTAGTCTTCTATCCATATCACATGAACCCTTTCCATTTTTTAGATAATTACTGAGTACGCGCAGTATTTTTCTTATAGATTGACTTTTTTTTAAATCGTGTTATATAAAACGTGTTGTCCAAGAATATGCCACAATTCATCAACGGCGTTATACGCTAGAAATATATTCGATATATATGAAAATCAGCAAAATCATCAATGGATAAACTGTTAAATATTCACTCGATGGCGTCAGTGTATTTTTTTTGTTATTTTCGGTAAAAAGCTCATTCCAATTAAAATATTGCAGGTATCTTCGTCACGCCTGTCTCGTTTTCCGCCGGGCAGGATGTACAAACACGCGATCTCTTCGGAAATTGGTTTTCGTCGGTGTAACTCAAAAAATTAATCCGATTCGCGGTGCAAAATTATTATCACAGATGGCAATTGAACCGCGCGGGGTTAATTAATTCGATGTTTGAACCGGATCCATTTTGATAGCGGATAGAGAACAACAAAAAAAAAGTGCTAGAAAGCGACCTTGCGAATGAATTGTATGGCAGTCGAAAAAAAGTCAACTCGAAATCGTGGCATGCTAATCCACGGTATTGTTTTACTGGTTTGACTGGCAACGGGGATTGATGCTGGCAATGCGAATAATCCATTTTTCGACCCGATAAATTCATGTCATCCAATTGCTTTCACCGAAACCGGCGGGGTCGTTTAATTGCCGATACGTACGAATTCCATTGTATGGTCGACCGGTCGAGAAATATGTGCATCGTTATGATTAATTTCGCGAAACAATTGCCACGAAGAAAAATATGATGCAGCCAGCACATACGCGTTGAATGAATATATCGATGCAATATCAAATTGGCAAATAATTGCGGTTTTTCTTACCGCACTTGACTAATTTGTTATCAATATACGTGCAATTGCAATGTGTTTGCAGTCACATTTGAAAATGCATTTTACTACAATACAACACATTTTTTCCCAATGTTCCAATATTGGAACATTATGTTTTTTTATCACCACTCCAATATTCATTGACAAATATAAATTAAGATTGCATCAATCCATAGCTGACAAGCGTGAGGAGCGTCTAATGCAGTAATTTTTCAATATTGAACTTGTGGGAGTGAGCAGTGGATTTTTAAAAGTATAATTTATATTCAACAAATCATTATTTAAAAAACGATCATATTAATTATAATTTATCATTGTTATAGATACGTTAAATTGGTTAATTGTATTGAAACTGCTTGTCTTATTTTAGATTTCTAACTTGAGTCATATCATTCATTGTGTTTAATTAAAATTATCATGAATATTGAGAAAAAAAATCGCGCTAATAAAAAGGTTAAAGATGAGCAGTTGAAATTGTCGAAAACTTAATAATGTTTTAAAGGCCATTCTTTGCCAAAGAATGTCTGACACAAGAATTGAATAAAATTACGCACGATTCGAAAGCCTCAAGAAAACTTGAACTTGACTCAGTAAATAAATACTAAGTAAATTTTTGAACACAATTTTTTTTTAATTTGTGTACATTTTTCTCCCGCAATAACAAGTTCTACATTGCGCACAGACTCTCTGGCATCTGATGTAGAAGAAGACCTGTCTGTCTGGCGAGATAACTAAAAATCCGACAATTGCTCACGTGTCCCACGCCTTCAAAAATGGCGAACGTGTTAAAAGACTTCTAAAATATATATTTTTGTTATATTTACCCAAGAGTAATTATGATTCAAGGTGTCAACGGATAGCAGATCTTTTACAACAGAAAATCGTCTGCATATCGACGTTATGAAGCAATTTTGCTGCATCTTAAAAAATGTAAATTTACAGGGGAGTCAAACAATGTATAAATAAACAAATAATTTTAATAATCCTTAAAAATAAAAAAAGTAGAACCGTAGCTTTGATCCAAATCCAAAAATTTGAACGTCGCATCCTATTATTTCGATATACAGAAAAATCCCTGCAAGCATCGATATGGTTGAATAAAAAAGCAAGGTATTTCATAAAACCATTTTTACAACAAAGAACACAATAGCGACAGATTTACATTGATATCATCGACTATACTTTTAATTATACAACAAAATTAATCAATCAGTCAAGTTGTAGAGGTTAGATCTTAATTTTTAAGCAGTTCAACAATCTAATAACCTTTTCGAATAAGTGGGCCAGACGTTTATGTCTAAATAATTATTCAGCAAACATATTGCACGCAGATTTTTTTTGGTAATTAAAAAAGTGGTTTACTAAATCAGATATAATCTTATAAATGTTTCCCATTTATTTTTCCAATGAATATATTTAATTATAAATTCGTAAAAAATATATATACTGGAGATATATATTAGATTAAAAATAATCCTAGTGAAAAGGGTTAAAAGAAACATAATTTTTAATTGGAATATCAAGAAATCCTTTTTCAATTTTCAGATTCAGATGATTTGATACTTTGTCTAAATTATCTTCATCTTTTCTGGCACATTAATATGGCATAATTATCAAAGTTTAGCATAATAAAGAAAATTATTATCCAAGAAATCGAAGAAATTTTCTTTACGTATTTAAAAAAATGTTACGTGTCACTGATATTTTTACTACAAGGTCAATTAAATTATTGCGAAATATTTAGGTCGACGCAGACATAGGAAATAAAAAGCCCTGGCGAATCACACGGATCGTGTTACAATGAAATATTTGCAAGCCACGTAAAAAGCGTGAGACACATTAGCGACATAAGGCTTTGCTGATTTATAGGTGAGAATTAAAACATTGTAAAGCCCGCTGCATGTTTAAACATAATATGTCCGTTGATTACACAATTCGCAAGTCAAATAAATTAGACAGGTATTTTTTTTTTAAATAAACTTTTATGAATAATCCATGATGTACGTATATATACATATATACGAAAACGAGGCGGTTAGTCAACCGTAAGGTCGAGCAATTACATGTCTGAAAATTATACGCCGAAATTATAAAAACGCGGTGCTAATTTTCCATTAACAGTTTGAATAATGCATGCCATTTTAATTAAATAAGTATCATAATAATATTATTTATATGGCTTATATTAAGAGGGCCTTTTTGCGAGCCGGAAAATGCGCACATGACGCGCGGGCCAAATAAGAAACGCCTCGCGATTTTAATGGCACTTGGGCGTTTTGAGATAGGGTAGGGAAAATTGGAGACGTCACATTAACATGCGAATTTATTTCGCAGTCTATGGCAATATATGGCGTAATGCGAATTTTTGGTGCGTCGATTAAAATCTGCACCCTGCTCTTAGTAAGTTATTCAAAGGGATTCGTGTAAATTTGCAATACGAATTATATTTATTGTGTGCACAAATCCCCCTCGCCATATTGTGAATGGTTATTCATACGTACATGCAAATAAAAATTGCAAGACGTTTTCTGACTAATGGCTAGTATCCTTTCATCCATACCACTTAAAATTATCTGCTCAAAGAATCTGTGTTTTGGTTGCTACGGGCATTGGTGGCTGGACCGGGATTATGCCCTGTGATTTTTTCTCTATTCAAAAGATTAGACCCGAAAGATACTTCCGAGAAGCGCCATTGAAGTGAGACAGCAAAGAGGAGAACCGACGGCGCCAAAATTTTGATAAATTACATGGACCTCCAAGTCCCAAAAAAGAATCCTCAGAAGAGCCGAGCGGATACAAAAGATATCCAGCCGAACGATTATATTTAAAACAACAAAGAACTATCACGTGTTATATTGATGCAATAAAATCTTTCCCTTTGAAAAACGCCGTAAAATATATTAAATAGGGTAGTTTTTTTTAAATGGTAATAAAGACATTGAAATAACTCACATCCATTTACTCCACATCGACGTTTTCTCTCTTCATTATTCACTAAGTATTAAATTTGCCTCACTTTGATTTTAAATCACAGATAATTTTCATTTTTCTTCACAGTAATTATTATCTTCATCTTCACAATCTGCAACATAAAAAAACAGATATTAAAACAAAATGTTTACATAAAATTCTTAATACACTTTGGCCTCGTATAACACGGTTGATGATTAGTGACATTTTTTTGTACAACACGCTTTATATAACACGATTTAAAAAAAATCTTTTATCAGTGAGAAAAATAATAGAAAAAATGGAAAGGGCTCTTATAGATAGAAGACTGCAATGACATACCTATAGATAGAAACATTATTCAAAGGAGAGCACTAAAAGTTATGATAATTTAAAAAGAACTAAACAATCGTCATCTGAGGATCCACAATTTTCCTGCTAGTAGAGGATAGTTTAAAAGTTATAAGAAGCGATTCTCATTACATAATATAAAGATTCAAGGAGAAATTGCGTAGGAACCGATCTCGAAAAAGTATCGAACATATAGAATTGTTAGTGATAGCGATGATGAATGAATGATGTATATTATTCAAGTTTTTTCAATAATTATGAAAATGTATATTTTGTCGGGATATTAAAAAATTCCGATATTTTTAGAATTGCAAAGATTATTTTTGTATGAACTTTAAACTTCGTATGACACGGATTTGTATTACACGACGTTTTTGTGGAATCAAAATGATTTAATTTGAACCCGTTTTTTCGCAGTGTTCCAATATTGGAACACTTTGTATATTAATCACAGCTCTAATATCCATAGACGAATATAAATTAAGATTGCATCAATCGATATCTGACAAGCTTAATGAGCGTTTGGTTCAGTATTTTTTTTTAGTTTGAGCTTGTAAGAGTGAGCAGTGGTTTATTAAAAGCATAATTTACTTTCAACAAAAAATGATATTTGACTAGTAAGTTTAATCATTTTTTGTTCATTAATTGTATTGAAATAAACTGTTTATCTTC
Organism: Philopotamus ludificatus; assembly: GCA_022495035.1. Taxonomy (NCBI): domain Eukaryota; kingdom Metazoa; phylum Arthropoda; class Insecta; order Trichoptera; family Philopotamidae; genus Philopotamus; species Philopotamus ludificatus. Next base: position 20,427 of record JAGXCT010035906.1, on the reverse strand, counting down.
TATGCTTAGTGTTACAATTTTTGTAAAAAATTGTGCAAAACGATTACTCGTTTTGCGTCATATATCATATCATTGAAATTATCATGAAATTTGAGAAAAATGCTGCATATGAGATCCTGCGCTCTATTATAAGCATTATACGGAGGATGCTTTTGAAATAAGATTAAGATTTATGGAAAAATATTTCCATATGTCTTTGGTAAATGTCATATTTTTAAAGCCATCCAGAATGCTCCTAAATCAATATCCCAAAAACGTCTAGCTTGATATGCAGATAAAAGAATTTTTGCAAGGAAGTGAAAAAATGTGCAGAAAAACTACAAAAGTTTAGCATTCCCCATTGAATTCGTGGCGATGGTATTCTGCGAAACACCCAAAACCATATTGTTTCACAAAATAAATAGTCATATTCTTTGGGCAGAGCGACTTCATGCTAATTTCCTAGACAATAAATGCGACTCGACACCATTCTTAAGAAATGTATGCGTTTAAATTGAAAATGGCGTCGATACAACGATTTTGTGCACGCATCCTTTCATCTCGCTCAACCAAAATGCAGGTAAAAATTATTATACCCTTGCAATGCATGTGAAAGTAGCATTTTTATGACAGCAATTTAAAAATTCAACACAATTTACGAAAAATAAAGTGGTCGACTCGGTCGATAAAGGTGCAGAGGCGAGTCAATATTTTGATTGATACTGGATGGATTTGATTCCGATGCGAGCTCTGACATGATCGATCGTGTATTCAAGAGACTTTTAACAGATAAAGAGTACCACCTGTGGGGCTTTACCTTTTATTGAGTGGGCAACGCTAGTTTTCTAAAAGTTTCTTTGGTACTATAAAGACAATGGGGTGTGCGTGTTTGCTTTTAGCACTAGTCAAGGGCGCAGTAAAAACGCTTTCGAGTATACTCCAAAAAACAATGTAGCTCTCGAAACGAGAGAATAACAACAAAAGCACACACAGAATCAATGCTGGAACAGGTAAATGCCTCACAAAATTTATAACAGGGCAGGTGAAGATCGCCATCTCGCAAAGGAATCAAAGGCACAACATGAAATATAACGCACAATTATGTTTCTGACACTTCCACAAATCTATACTTCCTTTGTATGATAATATATTTCATCTGAATTTGTATGACAAGGAATTTACATGGAATCGGATGGTACATTGAAACTACAGTTTTTTTTTTAAAAAGAAATTCTAATATTTAGAATGTTTTCAACATTTTATATTATATTATTTTATACAATGCATAAATATAAGGCACAATTTCAATTTAAACTAACATTAATGGATAGAAAATTTAAAAATAACACTTAAATATATTTGTAAGATCGAATACTGGGTCAATATTTAAAAATCCATCTGAAACAAAATTAAAAAAAGCAGTTGAAATAATTAAATTTTTACATCTAAACAAAAGTAGATTATTCGATCGAAAGTGGAAATAAATTTTTGAATTTAGGGATATTTCAAGTGAAAAATTTAAATAGAAGATTATCAAGAAATCCGTCAAATATATCAAAAATTCATCTCGATGAACGTAACGATTCTAATGCCTCGTCCACGAAAATCTGTAAATCCTCGACGTGTGAGGTTTCGAAAGTTTTCGTGTATGTTCATCAGAATTTAAATTCGAGCAATTTTCGATATAATATTCGTTAACACTTAAGAAAATAAGCGAGTAAAAGAAATTGCTGTGCTCATATGCGTGCAAATTATTAAAAAAATATACACGCACATACATTTAAGTACAGAATATTTTACATTTCTCACTCTGTAGGCCAGACGTATTGGCCCAAAAGATTTTTTAGCAAACATAATGAACTAAGTTATATTTAATCGGATATCCGACAAAACCCAATGATGCGTTTTATATATTTTCCTAATGGATATCTTTTTGTTCATAAATTTGTAAAAAAAATATAATGAGAGTAGCTATGGATGATTGCATTTATTCTGTACTTATTAATAGATGCAAATAAAACAATTTTAAATATTTATAAGAGATTATTATATAGTCAACCATGCTATAGCGCTCCCTGGACAGTCCCTCCCATAGTGCTTCATTCTAGACCGCCGTTTTCTATGAAATTACGTAATGTATATATTTCTTTTATTGATTTCTTTAAATTTATAAAACAGATTATAAAAAAATAGTATATAGTAGTACGCCCTACAGTCTACTATAGGGGGTGGTGTTTATTCCGGCGCTATAAGAGGGTTGATAGTACAAAACTTAAACTATTTTTGAAATACAGGCAACACTTGTTGCGGGTTCGTTCGATAGCGATCTTTTTAAAGCAACTCAAGGACAGTTTGATCAAACTTACATAACTCTAAAATGATTAGTAAATCGACCAGTAGAAATATTTAAGAGTTCCGTGAAATGTTGGAAAGCGGATCAAATTTATTTTTGAATGTAGACGAGACTGAACTCTATAGAAAAAAAAATTCCAAGACGTACGTATATTTTAATGGAGAAGACTGATTCTGGATTTAAAGTATCTAAATATCATTTAACTCAGAGGTTCCCAATCTTTTTCGGTTTACGGCTCCCTTAATACATCAGATTTTTTTTCAAAACTTTTGACCTTCATGAGAAAAGCGAGCGCAAAAGATAGCGCGAAAATTTGAGAATTGGGAATTCCAACAAATTTGTCGAATTGTTTAATTGAATATTTCGCGGCACCTTTATGACGACACCATTGGGAAACCCTGATTTAACTGAAAAAAAGGTTCTACGAGTTTGAAACGTAGTTTCTACATTTGGATAGGTTTACAAACTACGGGTTAGACTCGTCATTCTGCCGCAATGGGCCAAACAACAATCGCAAATCATTCAGAAATAAGATGAATAATCAATTAAATCCTTTATTCTTACATTTAGTTAGTTATTTAATCATTTCGAGTATATAATAATCAACTTCTTGGGTTTGCATACTCATGTGACAACTGGAGAGCGAGTTTACTCATACATTAATCGACATTTATATTAAAATCTCATTCCAGGCATTACCAATAGCTTTATAAATATCATATTCTTTCCAGAACTGCGTTAACAATTTGAACAAAAAAAAAATGATTCACGTAATTTGAGGGTCTTACTGGTTTGTTGTTAGCCCCTATCGAATACGAAGATTCCAAGATGTGATACTAGGAATTCGGCATAGACAGACACGTGCCAGACAAATGCAGCAGTCGTATACGACCCCACACTAATTCCGGAAATGCTAATCGACCATTTTTTTCATGTCTCGGCCATTGTGTGGCGTTTATCCTGGGATTTTATAAAAATAGAGACCCGAGTGCCGTTATGTGAAATATTATACACAACAGATGAAACAATATTCTCGAATGAATTTCACATGAAAACAAAAAAAAATGTTTCAATGCAAATTTGATTTACAACGGTCAAACTATGGAAAATTTCCCGGCTTCGAGAGTCCATACGATTTCAATGGACGTAATTATATTTAGGGGGGACAGTTTTATTGCAGCACCCCACGGACGAAAAATGGTTTTCTGGCAAAATGAGAAGGTGCGCGTTCTCGGAAACAAACATTTTTTTTTCAAACGTCTATTTCCTTTCTATTCCGAAACTATGATTTGTCCCTTGTAAAATGTAATGGCAAAAAAAAAATAGTGCATCCAAAATTGAGTGCATTACTTGAAAGTAAAAATTCTATTCATACCCGAACAATGCGTGTTCACAAAGATGCACCGCCAACGAATCGCCAGTGGAGACTCGTGGACCACAAAATGGATTACGCAATGCATTATAAAATAACGCAAAAATAAAAAATAAGATTTTGTATAAATTACTTAAAAGAAAATAACTGGAATTTACCGAAAATTATAAGATTGTTCATTATTGATTAACCGAATATTTGAGAGCAAACAATCGACATATTGTTACAATATTAAAAATAAACAGAATAATTTATAAATAATTAAGCACGTGCCTGCTTTGAACAAGTATTAAATCATACATAGAAGTGAATAAGAGAAAATCTGGGGAAAGGTGGGCTTTGGTTTATAATAGCGCATGTAAGACACAATGTGGAGCGTACAGAATCGCAACAAAACAAATAAGATATACATCACAAGTCGGAGGGTGCATTGATGCAATGACTTATTATCCGAGTGTGTGCTGCTCCCTTACCGATGATGTATGGGCCGCGCAAAAAAAATATATTGCGAACACAATACGGCGATATTTCATCTTTCGAGACACCCGGGCAATTTTTTTCGGATGCTATCTAACTGTAACAGGCTGTTGCTATGCAAGAGAATTTTGTCGTGAGATAAATCGTATTGAAATTTGCAATTGGTTGGTTTTTATCAAACATAATTCGAACAATATAGTATGTAACTATGCGGTTCGTGTGTGCAGTGGTGATCTCTGCGTGTGTGTGCAACAATAAATCAATTTTTAAATAATTAATATGTTACATATATTGCGTGGCAACGGATGCGTTACCATTTCACGCACGTAATAATACTCTTCGCGGCTCAAATGTCAAATATAAATTGATAATGAAATCACAATGTTCTATGAATCAAAATTGTAACAATAATACGCAATATTTCTGATAAGACAATCATAGGAAAATAAGGAAAAATCAACAGGAATATAATACTTGAAGAAAATAATTGAATACATGTATAATTATCGAGTAGTTGTCACAAAAAAACCATGAATCCTTATTGAGTCTCAATTCTCGCCTTGACAATATTATAGTGAAGATTATAATAATTTTTTAAATGACACTGACTGGGTTTAATTTTTAATTTGTTCTATTTTTAATTACGCCTATAATTAAATAGCGATATTGTTGTATGAAAATAATAACATTCATTAAAATTATAAATAAATAGACATATCATTTTGTTGATTAATTATTGTCCACGTAACAATTTTATTAGAAGTAAAATCGAAAGAGAAAATTATTCTATTTGTGGCTCATTCATTACAAAATGGCATCATGTAAAGATGTCATTAAATTATTTAGAATTGTTATTTACGTTAAATAAATATCAAGCATATCCATCAATACGGAAATTATTTTCGGGAATAAATAAAAAAAAATAGTTGAATAGTATCGATATCTTTAAAAAATTGTGATGCATCAGACAAACTTATCATAGGATATTCGATTAAAACACAGACAATAATTTAAAAAAACTTGATTGTTTGCTAAAAAATCTTTTAAAAATATGTAAATTTACGGTTAAATTTTTTTTATTAATATTTGAAATTGTTTTTTGACATTTCTAAAAAGTTTAATTTTTCGAAATATAGCAAGATTGCTTTCCAGCTTCGATATGCACATATAGTTATAAAATAATTCAAAACTATGAATATAAAACACATTAAAACGCATGTTTACTAAGTGCAATAGACCAAAGATTGTGTGCTAGATATAATGAACCTGGATTTTTAATTTAAAAAAAATGATTAATTCGGGCATTTTCCCTCCAAATGTCCTTCGGGCATGTTTCTCTCCAAAATTATAACTCAAAACTAATCGTCATAAGTTTTAAATATTATAATTAATATGTGATTAATATCTTTTTTTTTAAACTATATTATATTGAGAATAAAAAATATTTAAATATAAATGGGATTCAAAGTATGGGGGTTTCAAGTTGTAAGGGTTAAATATTACCATAATAATTTATTAATAACAGTCCAATATAAAACCGATTATATTTTTATTTAATAATTTAAATAATTTTTCAATGAATTTGAACGAGTTTCAAACATTTTTTTAGCAATAAAACGGCCATCATCAGCGTCGTGTATGCGGTCTCCGCGGACAAGACCATTGACGAAATCGGAAATCAATACAAGCAACCATTACCCAGACATAATCTGTCCAAATTACACGTTGCGCGATACCGAAACGGGCGATTCGCGCGACCGCAAAATGAATCGAGATTCGCAGACTCCTCTCGTTCGGCTTTCGGCGGGAATCCCCCGCGCATTCGACGCACGGGTGTGTGAAAACGTTGTAATTGCGACGGCGACGCGGACGATACCGGCGGCAATCATCGCATTACACAGGGGGCGAGTCTGCAAATTAACGGGCGTTACCGGCGTCTAATGATACACCGACGGCCAGCAAACCGTCAAATAACAAATAAGCCGCGTTTAACAATAAATGCCACCGTCGCTCGAATAAATCACATTTGAAACGTTAAGTGAAACGGCGTCAATAACGGCGAGGGCGTCGATGCGGGCGCAACAATGCGACTACCCTTATAATAGCAATTTTGCAAAGACTTCAAACGAAGGAAGTCGCATACGCACAATACAAACAATCCATTCAATAAATCAATCGTAATACATATTTTTCACGCAATAATTATTCTGTAATAAGAATTTAACGGGCCGATAGGGCGATAATACCGCCGATCCCACTTCGCGGAGGGTGATATTACAATAAATTAAAACATATTGCGCGATCAATTACTCGAAATATACGCCGAGGGGACGTATTCTTTATTAATTTAGCGCGTTAAACGCGGATTCGCGCGACTACCGCGAATCATTAAACAAACGATCGTTATATGATCGCGCACGCAACAAAATGTGGCGCATTGTGAACGGTTCGGTTTCACTATTAGCAACAGGAAACTAATTTGCGATCCCCGAAATAGACCGCCGAATATCGACTGGGCGTAATTATCAAAATTTGCGTACTAAAATAGAGGCGGTCGATCGCTGGAAGGAAGAGTTTTAATCTAGAGGCGTCAACCCCCGCCCCTACGCTCAGATTTCAGACGGAAGCGGGAGCGAGGGGGGTGGGGGAGGGACAGTGAACCTGAAAAAAAGGATTGCAGCGCTCGGTGTCCCTCGGGCCGCCACCTGTTGCCGGGCGGCGGCTATTTCCGTCCGCTTCCGGATTCCTCGTTGGCTATTTCGGCGGCCGTTGTTGGCCGCTTTATTTCGGGCGTCGGCGGCGGCGGCGGCGTGGCGTCGCGACGCCGGCGACGTGACGCATCGCCCGAAGCGCCGGCCCTTCCCAGTCGCCGCTGCGGTGCGTCGTCAGGCCGCAATTGGACGCGGGGGCTGTCCGCCGCAATTCGACTAAAGTTCGAGGGTCAACGGTGAATCGGGCCCCGATTTGTCGTTCGACGGAGCTACGTATCCACGGAATCTGATTATTTATTTCATAGCGAATTCAAAGGCGCCATCGACTCATATAAAGGTTTCAAAGATGCGAGGGTCGTATAACTCCTAATCACCCCCGGCCAGTGTCGTAAATAATTACTACATAGTTTCCGCCGGAAGGTTAACCTATCCGACTACTATCTTTGTTCAGTCGCGGTTTTTGTCACCTACGAGGCATGACCCTGCTTATGATTAGGGAAGAGTATGACTTCTCGACCGTATGAATAAAGACATTTTAATTCATATCGATAGCTAATCTTTCGGATCTAGAAAGAGTTGAAGAAATTTTACATCTCGGATCGCTACTCGAAATTAAAGAAAAATACGCCAGCCGAGAATACCACGGACTACTAAGCGCACAAACGTTTCTGTCCTGGAAAAAATGGGGAACTTAAAGGATGCCAGACTATATGTCTCAAAAGGATTCTATACTACTTTTCGCGGACGTCTCGTTAGAAGAAACGATAGCCCGGAGAAGCTCGTCGCGCTCGGTAACGTACAAGAACGCAATGGCGATCTTCACATCACAGGACTCCTGTGATGATCCTGTGATGTGAAGATCGCTACGGCTGCGATACGAAATACGGAAATGAGGATCCTGTAGGGCCGCAATCGAGGAAATTCGGGTTAAAAATGGCCACGTCCTCAGAAATGAGCGCATTACATATATACAAAAGATACGATTAATAAGAATTATATTTTTAATAAAATTGAAATTGCTTAGACTGGGTTATAAAATTATTTTAAACAAGTTGAGCATCAACCCTCATTTTGAACTAGCTCCTGGTTTCATATAACATAACATCTTCATGTATATATTATAGGGGGTTAAGGTTTTTTGAAATTTATTTTTTGATTTAAAAGAAATAAGTAAATCAAACATTTTCTTTTTCCTTTTTTTTTAAATTTTTACGTGTTAACCAGCGCAAATGACTTGACTCGCGCGATGAGCGATATCCTTTCGTATTTTGGCTGACGTAATCTTTAAGCATCAAGCGACACGGAGCTATTGACATTTTGTCAATGCGCGAACATATTTAAAATACAGATATGTATTAACTATTTTTTATGAAAATTTACGTTATAGGGGGGATCGACGTTATAGAAAAAAAACCGCCGCAAGCGTTATAATAGTGTACGTTGTAGGGGAGTTTACTGTATTTCCATTATTTTTTGGACACATCACTATGATGAGTTCAAGGATTCACCTTCCGTGAAGTTTTATATAAAGCAGGGGGTGAACGAATGGGAGGCCAACACACCTGCATCATAAAATCTTTATATATGTTTTATGGCTATTTTAGAATATCATTCAACAATTGACATTAAATAAAAAAAAATAAAGGTAGATCACGACGATGCTATTACGGATGCTGATCGTACGCGAATATAACACGAATATATTTATTAATTTTATTTGTCATTCGTGATAAGGGCCGGCCCACATACGCGGAAATACGACACTATGTCCCCCCCTGCTCTAACCCAAAGGGCTTTTCGCACGAATTTTACATTCAACTCCCATCGGGGTCATCTACGAGCGATTACATGCTGTTCGACCTTCAATACGCCCATCGTAATCATGCCCACACATGTTCTGCACGACGTGCCGGATCACTATCGGCGATGCGTAATTTTATTAATATTTTTTTTGCGGCGAACATGTGCGTGCCGAACCAATTCCTTCGTCGAACAATACCATTAGGGTTAGTGGCACCGAATTCATTGAAAATTAACGACTTCTTCGGACCATCGTGCAACCCAGACTAAACAACTTGTTCGAAACTCATTTCCGCAGTCATAACAAATGTTTCGTATAAATTGTTTGAGAATTTATGAATAACCCGACAGCTATAAATAGTGAAAATGCATGAATCACAATCATAAAATATTACATTCATACGTCGGGATGCATCGACCTATTTGGAGCATTGCCCAAATATTAGATAATAGTTCCGGCATCATATATTATTTTTATGATAAGAACCCCCCGTCGATGCGATGAGATTTGAGATGACGAATGCAAAAATGAGGTCAAGCATTCTTCATACAAATATTTTATTAAATAGTGCTCAATTAGCAAACATTAATACAGGTGGTCTTTATTTTATTCCCTAATACATGGCGCCTCGATACGAGACCGCTCACTGTAACAATAAAACTATAGCAAATTATTTAACATACGTATAGTTAGCACTTATTTGCACCTGTAACCGATATAGCAAAACAAAGATTACATTGATTACGTACGCACGCGTTCACTATATAGCAACTCGTATTACACGATAATGTTTATATTATACAATTTTGCGTCTATATAATTTAGAAACATCAATAGAGACGGTGGCAGATTTATAGATTTGCCAAAAAAAGTGGGCAAAATCAAGGTCAATGTTCCGTGAAATGATTTGTTTCATTCTCACCGTATCATTTCGCAAACTCGTAAATTGTACAAAGTGGATTGTTAAATTTGGGCTCGAGCACTGACTTGGAAACTCGTAACTTGTTACTAAGTGCCATTTCGTTTCCAAAAAAAAAAATGGTATTATATCCCTGAAAAACGCCCAACAATTATTATTATTTTCATCCCCTCGCCGATATAATTCGTAAGCGTATATAAAGACTATTGTGAGATTCAAACGCTCTAAAAAAAAACTATGTAATTATTTGCACAATTATTATATAGAATTAAATATATTTGCTGAAAAGCTCGAAGGCCACATGCTTTTCTTATATGGTGTCTGTGTTTGAGTAACGTTGGAAGGGGGGAGGTTGGATAGTCAACCCCAATCAATCATCAATTAACACCTGATCATATCGTTCATTTCGCCAATTCAGTGATCGATGTGTGGTCAGGTGCGCAATATGGCGACAGGTGGTTCGCTGGATGGTGACAGTGTATTATGAAATTAGAATTTCAGAATATAGTACAGCCAAGAGTCGATTTAATGCGGTTTCCGAGTTGTGCGGCGCTTATTTCAAATATGCAATGCATAACTAACTGCAAACATATTTCGAGAACGGTGCAATAAATTCATTTTGATGAACCAAATTCCAATGCAATCTTTAAGGTCTAGTGTTGCCTACTGTCATTTATTGGTATGGACAACCTTTTAAAAATAGTAGAGCTCTCGTTCTTGTCGTTTTTTGAATTAAGAAAATTTCGTAAGCGTGTTTATTTAAATAAAAAAGATTGTGCTCGGAAAAGCATATAAATAGGCTAACGCCTACGGTGATTGGACCCAGTATATCCTATAATTCGGCTTCCGGCCGATTAAGTGTTAATAAATATGATTTTTGGGCATTCAAGTTCATTAACATTTGAAAAATCGGATATTGTAGAAACTCAAAAAAATGAACAAAGACTTACTTCAGCAATTCCTTATTTAGAAGACTACTTTAACTTTGATGAGAATTTTATATTTGCGATTCCACCATGCCAAAAATTAATATAAATTGTAGAAGATTTAAAACTAAAGGAAAAGTTGGAATTGAATATGGATGACTTTTTTGAATAATTTAAAAAAGTTTTTAATTTCTGGCCATTTTATAAAATTCAAAACATAAAGTAGCAAATGGCACACGATTTTAAAAAGTGCTGGTTATAGACGTATATTTTAAAATGGTTTCGTATGAGTTTTCAATTCCTGCAACATCAGCATATTGCAAAGGAATTTCTAGTGTCATGTTATATAAATGGAGAAATGAACGAAATAGTTTTCAATTTCAAAGAGAGTTGTACAGAATTTGCACAAAATAAAGCAATGTACATTTTTTTTAAATTAAAAAAAAAATAATATAGATTTAGTTTTAAATAGTTTTTAGGTTTAATGCGTCGACAAATTATTAATTACCTAAATTACTAAGTGTCTAAAATTCTAAAATTCTTAGCAGCACTCTAAGATGGTCACATACAAGTCGGTACTAAGTAGTTAAGAGTTTTAAGGAAGATCTAAAATAATTGACCCAGAAGTTGAAGATAATTCTTTATGTGATAAATGGAAAATGCAGAAAGGAAATGTTTAATCTTGGAGAAAAATTCAAAAGAGTTTGCTTTTGCCTGATCTGTGGAATTTGTTATAAATCTAATTAACTTAACCAGTGGCTTGTAGGTAACATCCATATCATTTCGATAATGCAAGTTAACCGCGACTGAGCTAAGTTAATAGTCGGATAGGTGTCCGATGAAAGCTATGAATTCAGGGAATTCTTTATAACACGTAAGTTGAAGAGATTCATTACCTCAGCATTTTTTATAAAAATGTTAGTAGTTTAACGAGTAAGAATCAATTAATTGAATGCCATCTATCCTGCGTTGAATAAGTAATTATAAGCAAATAATATAAAAAATGAACCAGTGTCGTGATTTGACACTGGGAGGAATATAAGTGTGAGAGACTTAATCCCCTTGCATCTTAATCGAATCTTTATATGAGCGAATTGGAATCTTTCAGTTATGCCATGCCATCCATCCATTGTAGTCAAATAAATAAATAATAAATAACTTCTCCAAATTATCAAGAAATTGTATTTGAAAAGAAAATTAAGAATTTATTCAAGATATGAGGGAGAGCTATTTTATTATTTTAAAAATCGACTATTATTTTAATAAAAATAGATAAACAGTAAATGGGTATGCAAAAAAGAATGCCCTATTTGTCTCTTGTAATACACGACTGCGGATTCTATGGACCATAATCGTAAACCATTTAAACACAACGTAAAGCATTTAAATGCCGTCTTGACGTTTACGACAGATAAAAGTACATCGTATCACCTTGACATTTCAGACGATTGTTTTATCGTACCGAATCGCACTGATTACGGTTTAGCGGGCAGAAACGAAAAGCGCGCGAATCGACAATGTCGCAAGTGCACGGCGACCGGTGCCAAATTTGCACAACAAACCGAAACGCATTGTGCATATACCAATCGGAATACAATTATTGGGGTGAAACAAAAATTGAAAACACGGAGAGATGACAGCCGCGTCTGCGACCGCCGCAAAACACAAATATTTACTCGCGTCGGCTTATTTTAGGACCAGACTAATGCTACCAGAGTTCTATCCGATCTACCGCAAATGTCGTGTTTGCACAAATTTCACAAGTGCGAAATGATGTTTGCATTCCAATTGTATGACCTGTTAGCGCTAAAAGAAGCGCCGGCTCGCATGCGCGTTGTTGTCCGACGGCATTACTGCTTCAACCCCAAAATACAAGAAGTAAAGCCGATATTAAATATGCTGCTTTTTTTAATTTATTAGTCTGACGTCACGGCCGTGACGCTGCGGCCTGATATATATCGAGTGAAAGTGTTCCGAGAGGCGGCCATCCGCGTTAATACATGCAGCAGCACGCCGATGATCGACCGCCACATTATCATCAGCCAGTATCGCCCGTTTGCACAGTTGCCGTAGACACAGTTTGGCAACAATGAAAATAAATAAAACATGCATACATGACCGCATTACGGAGATACGTATCGCGTAATGAATTGATTTCAATATATACATACAGATTCCAGAGGCCGGAGCGCGATTAGATTGATGCAAGCTGTTGCTACCTGGCCGAAGGAGCAGCCGCCGGACAACAATACTTGCGCAACAATGGCTTCCGACGGATTCCAGAGCACGAGAAAAAACTATATATTTATCGGCACAATAATTGAATAGAGGCGACAAGAGGAACATCTGCCGCGGCGTGGACGCGACACGTGCTCAATAAGATGCACGTGGCTAAGAAAACATTTCTTTAAAACATACACACAATGCCACGGTGAACCCTCACCTGGCGAACCGATTTAAAAAAAATGTGCATTGTGCAAGCGCCTTGTGGCGTCACATAAATTCGGATTATACTTGTCATAGTGAAATGTTTTGAAATTTATGTGAAATGTATTGCTGCGAAATTACAACAAACCTTGATATTGATCATAAACTTCAGAAACACTTACATTTACAACTTCAGAAACAGTGGCGGCTGGTGGGTGAAATATTTGGGGATGCTACGGAAGATTAAAAATGCGCGGGACTTCTCCGAGTCGCAGCGCAACACAGGGCTTAGCGACGAGACTCCCCCAACCCGATACCGCCCCGCATCCATCTAATACACGACGCTGTTAGCGCTGACCAACAGACAGCGCTCTTGCTCGACACTGCGTGGCTTAAAATTAAATATAAATTTAATTTATATAATTTGTTGAGTTGAGTGTTGTCGCGAGTCGGTATCGGAGGTGGTCGCGATCGCGGTTGGGCACGATCATGATTCCGTAGGTTCTACGGAACCATAATGAGCTCAGGCCGCTATCCGTGCTGATTTGGCGACGGATGTGACCGCAGCATCCGATGAGCCAGTGAAGTAAAGACTTGGCCCTAACCACGTACGATTATTATTGTTTCAATCTGCGCGATAGAAGAAGGTCGGGACCGGCGAAGATTACAGTGTCCTCCAAATGGCAAAGCCCCGCTTCGGGTTGGATGGCCATTTAAAAATAATAAAATATCTCTTGTGATTGCCTCCGCCTTTCAAAATTCCATAAGAGTAATTAATTGGCAACGTATTCCAGGTGCGTGTTGACCAGTTACCTTTACAGAGGGACGAATCCCTCTTTGAGCAAGCAGACTAATACCGCACGCCTTAGTGAAAGACTAAAACAGGCGGTGAGGTGTGGCATTGCTTCTATCTGAACGAATTTCTTCGTTGTCTCTACGGACTGACACCTGCAGGATGAGCCAAGTTCGTGGGGGAGTGGTATTGATAAGGAAATCAACTATTAGCACTATCCCAGCACTTGCCCTTGGGTAGCTAGGAAGCCTAGTCTAGTAGTTCTTACGGACCTCCGCGAGTCCTTGTGACCGTTGAGGGGGTCTGTGGATAATTAAAATTAATTCGGGTATGTATGGACAACGTCGGGGGTCCGCGAAAGTTTTAATATACGTATATATAAATTTTCGCGAGTTTCGTAAAATAATTGCGACCAGTTTTCATTATTATAAAAGTTAAAATAGTCGGCAATAAATAAATTGGTAGTCAATTTTACAAGGCGTTAATTAAAATTAACCAAAGCTAAAAGTAAAATATCTGCGTTTAAACTTTTCTATACAAACGCAACATGGGGAGAAGAGAATTTTCCCAGTTTCCAAATATTTCAAAATTGCAAAAACGAGATGAAGATTTACAACTTCAACTAAACGTCTCTACATTCTGACCTAAGTCAAGGATTTGAAGACATTTATTTGCTTGTTTTCCTATTTTCCTATTTAATAGATAATATGTTTATATATGTTTTATAATGTGTTTTTATATTTTAAAACAAAGAAAAAATTCAATGCATATCAAAATGTTTTATTTATATTTTATTTTTACGTCACCGTTTACCATTCAAGACATTAAACCTAAATTATGTATGTAATTTTTCTATTATGCAGTTATGTAGAGTTATTTCACTTCGGGGTTCATGGTCAGGTTTTTGCGAGTCCATTGGCATAATAAGTCTAGGAACCACTGACCTAGCCCGAGATAATCGTCTGAAAGTGTTAACCCAATTAAAGAGCTTCTATATGATCGCATTTCTTCAATAATATCAAACACTACAAGTCTTGTTATATTGTCTAGATCGCATTTTAGGATGTGTTCCAAAAAGAGCGAGACACGAGTGAGGCAAATCTTTCAAATGCCTTTCAATAATCCAAAACAGTGTTCTTCAACCGATGGTCTGTCGGTAGTAAACCAAGTTTTTATAAGTCTTAACCGCCAACCCGTGCGCAAATTTATCCTAGCCGTCTCTGATAGACCCCCTTCGGACTACTTGGTAGTTTTCTAGCCGCCGTGAGGAGTCTGTTAATTTGGCCCAGTTAAACAGGGGTCGTATTTATCTAATAGCCGCCTTCGGAGCATCCAGTCATTCTGGGAACCAACATTTGCAGAATTCCCTCTTAACGAGACTATTCATATTATAATGTAAATTTTAAATATCACGTCATTTTTCTATACGTCGCCTACATATCTCCCCCCCTCAGTCAAACTACGCATTTAATCATAAAATCGATCACATTCCCACAGGTCGTCGTCCAATGATATCAGAATAAAAAAAACATATAATAAGCAATGCAATATAATCCAGCGGGGACCGAGATGAATCGATGACTGAGCGAATAATTTCATGGATCGCCGACAATGGCAATCACTAAATATGCATTCGCCGAAGCTTTCAATTTGTTTCGCGCGCATCGGTCATCTCTAACGAGAATCGCATTTAAATTCCCGAGACACTTTACTCCTTCCTGAACGACGGGGGGGCGGGGCGATCCGGCATTCGCGAACACCGCCGCGGCCATCGGAATGACAATAATGCAGCTTCCTGCGACGATCATATCATAGCGGAGAATTCTGTCGGGATCGTTGAACCACTCCAATAACACTTAGGTACATAAAGCATCCAAACAGTTCACTCGGAAGGCGTGTAAACAAGAGGCCGTCCACGTGTGAACGATATCGTCGACCGTAAAAATTTCCGACGCCTCGCAACGCCTCAGAAAGCGAAGATAACTTATCGAAATTAGTGTTGAAAAAATTTATCATAATAAATATTTATCGAGAACAAACAGAAAAAAAACTGAGTTAAATAACATTTTATCAAATAAACTTATCGGCAACCCGAACGATCAACTGTGAGAGATTCTACGATAGGAACGAAAAATAATTTCGCGCGCACATGCATTCGGGACCCTCCCGGGCAAACATTAAGCATAAAAGCTTAGAAAAAAAAAATAAAGAAAATTTTGACCGATTCATACGCACGCACACACATCCAATAAACCAAACAGAAGTTCTCTCTTACAAAACGCTCGAGAAAAAAAATATATATAACTAGTGCGGAAGAATGAGGACTCGATTGAATAGGAACATTGCGCACAATGGCAAAAATGCTCGGGATGCTGTAAAACGGCGATCGTCGGATAATTAATAATATTATTATATGCAAAACGGAACACGGATGAATCATGAAAATAATTTCAGTGATTCAGTGAAGTGATTCACAGCGATTCGAACATAGAATAGGTCATACGCGATCGACATAAAAAAAAGCTTAATTATATTCCAATTCATAATGCGAAAGGATTAGTCAACGCCAAATTTAACGTTCGACGGAAGATCGAATCTCGATCATAAAAAAAGGTAGACGCGCAGTTTTGAGCGTCTTTTCGAGAATGTATCGTTCGTCACGAGACAGATAAACCGTTCGGTCCAACGTGTGAACATTATCGCGGCCGATAAGAGGACGGAAGACGCGGACGGAGCCGAAACGTCGTAAATCTGTCGCACGAGAGACGCGGCTCGGACCCGAGAGCCTCCGAGATAGCGCCGCGGTCCTCGAAGGTCCCGGACAATGAGGACTTTGTGCTCGTTCGTCTGCACAAAGCGGACGAGCCGCGAACACCTGGCCCGCGGGCACCTGGCGGTCGGTTCCTCTCCTTCGCGACGTTTCGACCCGGTTCCAAGGACGAAACGACCCGACAGCGCGAGCTAATTCTAAACGCATAAAATTTGACAATTGCGTTTCGTTCCATTGTCGCGGCAATTCACCGGGGAAAAATACGACTCAAAAATTGCGATCTGTCGATTACGAGGGCGAGTTTTGTTCTAATATTCACGCATGTCCTTAATGTTTTTAATGAACTTATTTTTTTAAATAGATTACTTGAAAGCAAATCCCATAAATACAAAATCATATAAAATCAGTTTCAATTTCAATTAAAATTAAATTTAAATTTATTCGACGTCTGATTTTCAAGATCGTCGATTTTATGTTTTCATTATCAGAAAACTTTCGAGTATTTTTAGATTAAATCTTAAAAAAAACTGCGCAATACGCGATGATTGTCGCGCGTAAATCTTTATGATAAGGAGGACTGAACTCCAAACTTATCTTCATTATAGGATCATTTTCTATAAAAAAATAAATAGATAATTTATCAATTAACGTTGTTTAAATACCCAAACCCTTTATTTATTATATTTCGACTAGTTCTTCATCGTTATAAGTCTAAATCCAATCATTCTCTGTCAATTTCACGACAAATTATTTTTTTGTATCAATTGTAGGGACTACATATGATTACTTTTGGTCGTAGCTTAAACTTGCTAGCATTTAAATTCGAATTGATATTCTAAGTTTTTTATAAGGATAAATAAATAAGGAAGTAATATCGTCCATAATCCAAATCGTCGACGTTAGCTTTCATTTATTTTGCGGGCCAGAATCTTTTGGGCTATTGGCCCAAAAGATTTTTTTTAGCATTTTTCAATTTAAAAAAAATGTGTTTAATCATTTAAAAAATGAGGATAATTTTTTTCTATAACCGTGTTATACACGAATCTGTAACAATTCACTGATCGTATTGGGGAAGGACGTAATAAATGTTTTATTAGATTTATTATGGAAAATAGGTTATTTTTGTTTTAATTTCGTGGGCCAGACGTATTCGGTCAAAATTTTTTTATAAAATTTGGGCGTAGTTTATAGTTATTAAATTATATTATTTAATTTAATTATTTGACGAGGGATAGATGCTATTACGGGTTATCTTAAAGCGCCATCTATTGACTTGTATAATATATATAAAAAAAAGCGGGCAGATAAACGAAGAGCGGTTATAGTCGAATTTGATTGAATTAAATGCAATAATATTTGCTAAAAATTCTTTGGGGTCGAGGCGGGGGGGCCGCAAAGGGGAATGCGTTAACGCCGACGTTTGTTTTAACGAAGTTGGCTACACTGAAAATCGTCGGTCGAAAATTTTCGTCAGAACGGAACGAGAAACAAATTTGACAAAATTGTTTTATATTTTGACGGGGACGGGGTCGAAACGGGAAGGTCGGTAATTTTTAAATATTAACGGTTAGACAATTTATTTAAATTTTTTTCTCGAATCGGCAGAAAATTTCGCCATAATTTGGATATTTTTTTTGTTTAGAAAAACATAAATAATAGGTATCAAATATTTTCTAGAAAGTATATTCGTCAATTTTTACTCCGAATCGC
This sequence comes from Philopotamus ludificatus, assembly GCA_022495035.1. Lineage (NCBI taxonomy): Eukaryota > Metazoa > Arthropoda > Insecta > Trichoptera > Philopotamidae > Philopotamus > Philopotamus ludificatus. The sequence goes on along the minus strand of JAGXCT010035906.1, from coordinate 2,189 downwards.
AATATCGTTCGTATTTTAATTTCATTTAACGTATTTTAATCGCGGCCGGGCGGGACGATTACCGGCCGACCTCGAAATTTTTTGATAAAATTTGATCCCCGAAAAACGTTACGTTTTTTTTAAATCATTTTTAGACGGCGACATACTTTAACGAACAATTAATAACAATAAATATGGTCGCGGCGAAACGATCGATCGGGGCGATTTAATGCGACGCATTTTTGTGGAAAAGAACGATTATTTTTCCGAGGTCAAAGGCGATGGCGGGCGCCGCACGGCGAACCTTCCCAAAATTAAAAAAAGTTCGAAAATTTCATCGCAGATGGCGGGCGACTTCGACAAAAAAAATATTTGACGCCGCCATCTAGGGGCCGAGGCGAAAACAATTTCGGCCGCGGCGAGAGCGCCGCCCGGCGGCGCGGAGCCGCTCGGGGAGTTATTTTCACGACGAGCGCCGCCCGGCGGCGGAGAGCGGAGCGACGGGGGGCGCCCCGCCCCCCGCGCCGGGGAGCGCGCCGCGTCGGCAAAACGGGGCGCTGCCGCGCGATCGATCACGTTTCCGCAAGGAGCGACATAACCTCGACGGCCGGGAAACGTCATAAATATTATTGTCCGAAAAAATAAAAGGGAAACTTCGACGGACAAAGGGCTCGCGGGGGCTCGGTCGAATCGGAATCCGACGGGATTCGACCCGAGCCCGGGGCCTCGCCGAAACGGCCCGCCGGGGGGCGAGAGCTCGAGCTCCTCGCCCGTCGTCGCGCACAAGGAGGGCACTCACGAGGGGTTCCGCCGACGTCGTCGGGCTCAGCGGCTCGAACTCCTCCCACAGACGGTCGAACTCGTCGAGGAAGGGCCGCACGAGGTCGGGGTCGTCGGCCACGAGCGCGTTCTCCCAGTTGGCGGCGAGCGCGCTGCGCGTCCAGTTGAGCGAGCCGCCGAGGAGGCGCCGGCCGTCCAGCACGCAGAACTTGTGGTGCAGCAGCGCGGGCGCCGGACGGGCCGCGGCGCGGGCGAGAGCGCACGGCACGCCGCGCGCCGCCAGCCAAGCGCGCGGGCCGTTGTGCGCCAGGTCGCCGTCCACCAGCAGGCGCACGGCGCGCCCGGCGGTGCGCGCGCAGGGCCTAGGCCGACGCTCGCCACCGCAGCAGGTACAGGCAGGGCCAGCGAGCGCCGGCCAGCGGCGGGCGCCGCCGCGGCCGCCGCCCCACGCAGCAGGCCGGCCCCCCCCTCCCTCGGCGCCCGGCCGCCAGCCAGCGTCCAGCGCCGCGAGCGCCAGCAGCGCGCCCCACGCGGCCCCCGCGGGCCCCATTGCACTTCACTCGCGCCTCGCGGTCGAACAAAAGAACATCTGATCGACCGGGGTTGCCAGGCGCGACGTCCGGCCGGGGTTGCCAGGCGCCCCGAACTGTCAGACGGGCCAACTTTGCCCGACTCGCCGCGACGGCGCCGTTTCGGCCAAAATTATTTTTAAAAAAAATCGCTCTCGATCGTTTTCCGACGAAAATAAAACAATATAACAAATAAATAAATAATAAAATCTCCTCTCGCCTCTATTTAACAACTCGACGACGACTAATATAATAATTTTCGGCGACTCTGCTCGATTTTTTTTCTCCGATCGATTAAAATATTCTAATACCGATTCTATATAAAAAATATTCGCCTAAATTTAGACGATCCGAATAGAAAATCCTCTCTTCCCGACGCTCTCGAACGTCCAAAAACTAGAATCCTCAGAATATCCACAAAAAATTAACGGAAATCGCCGACCCCTTCTAATTCGCGACCCAAAAAGGATATATTTCCTTCCGCTCGATAAATTCTCCCGCGAATCGATTAATTCGAGTTTAAATTACGGCCAGAATTCCGGCCGCAATCTCGAATCCTCGATTTAATTTAAAAATCTCGCATATTAAAATATCCCGAAAGAAATGTGCCAATCTTTCCGATCGACGATGCAAACGAGCCTTCCCCGCGACGGATTTTTTTTGTTATATCTTTCTTTGCGGACCGATTGAAAGATTATTTATTTTATTGAAAAGAAATAGGCCAAAGCGACATAATTTTTTCTTCGACCCCGACGAAGAGCGACTCGCCCGACAACCCGTCCAAACGGCCTCTAAAACCTTGTCCCAGGATATACAGTGCACTCTCGATTATCCGGGTTAATGCTGGGGAGGATGATCACG
>JAGXCT010035905.1:34935-92704 GCA_022495035.1 Philopotamus ludificatus | reverse complement strand
TATACGGCGTACGGTAAAAATCCATATAATTGGCTTGGCGATTAAAGGGTTAATTGTATTATTATTTATCAGTTGCATTGAAATTTTTATATTATTTATTCAACGAATGAATAATATTCATAATATTCCACCCAGTGCCAATCCACGACACTGAATATTTTTTAATATTATTTTTTAATATATATAATTATTTATTCAACGAAGAATATATGGCATTAAATTAATTAATTCCAACACGCCTAACTACCTACATGAATATTTTTATTAACAGGTAATGGGACTCTTCCGCTCTCATTCCCCGGTCAGTGTCATAAAAAATTCCTGAATCTAACTTACATTTTCATAATAATATATATGCTACCTACAAGTTATGACAATACAAAATACAGAAAAAAACATAACCCTTTATTTTGTATTTTAAGAATAATAAATAATAATAAAATAAGAACAAAAAAGGAAAAAAAATTAGAATAAATAATAATAAAATGAGAATAAATAAGAATAAAAAAGAATAAATAATAATAAAATGAGAATAAATAAGAATATTATTATTATATGTATATAGTTGTAATAATTATTGGCAAATAATCTTAATAAAAACTATAAAATATTTTTTGGGCTGTAATTAATCTTTCAGATTTAGGGGGCCGTGACATGAAAGTAATTGGGAAGCACTGTTCTAAGGGTGGATTTCTATAGCGTGGCGCTATAAGTAGGATTGACTGTACATATTGCAAACTCTTTATATAAAAATATATTTAATTTATTATTCCTGTTATTTTATACTATCCAAAAAATCCTTGGTCCGCTTTTAGGCATGTTTATTTTAATGTACATTTTTACTTATAAAGTTTCTGTGTTTTTAATTATACAATATTATTTATTTATGACATAATCTCTGTAACATTATAGACATTTTTCATTGACAATATCATTTTTCATTAACAACAATTTTATAATATTTTATATCGCTGTCTATAATACATTCTAATTTTTTTTTTATTATTATTTAGTATATAATAAACTTTTGAATTTGCCTGAAAATTACACCTATATGTATTGGTTTATTTTTTATTCATTTTTTTTTTTTTGTTAATAATTTTGATAACATATGATAAGACTTGATGGACCGCGCGCGAAAATCTAATTTTCGCACACGGGGCATAAAGTTTGATCATGACAAATTTATAAGTTTATCTGTGTATTTTAGTTTTACTTCTTTAAAATCATCCCTGAAATAATAATTTTTATCGTTAAAATTTGCTTATTTTTTGAATATGGACGAAATTATCATACATTGACGATATAAGTAAAACATTTTTGCATTATATCAGTTTAGCTTTTTATGTTTTATATATATATATACAATTGTGGCATTTTTATTATTTGATATTTTACTTAAAAAGCTCTTTCTGATATATAAATATTTTAATATACAGTTTAATACAATTTTTTTCACTTACATGATTAGATTTTTTAAGTAAAATATTAATTTTTAAATTATCAAGCTAAAGCACAATAGTATGCTAATGTATCAATATTATAATCAAAGTGCCTAATTAATTTTTAATCTTACGGCCAATAGTTTACATAAATATAGTTTATATTGTAATATCTAAAATTATTATTTTATCAGGGAATATTATCATATCAAGATGGTACTCATAGTAATGAACCATGGAACCTGTTGCAGGCGTCAAATCCATACCTGGCCGGTGTCCCGGCCGTGGGGTCAGGTTACAGCCCATACTTTACAGCGGGACCGCTAGTTCCCGCTCTGGTTGGGCACGACCCTGGTGCCGTGTCTTCTTCGTTGGCACCGGCGATTCCTCAGTCTGTGCTGCCGACGCAGAAGCTTCCTCGTTCAGATCGCCTTGAGGTTAGTCATCCACTCTGATCCACCACGGAATCGATCAATATAATCTATAACTCTAATCTGATCATCCCATCTATCGTTATCACCTTGAATCTACGTGCTTTGTAATATATGAACAATCCAGCTAAACGATTATATCTAAATTATTACATTTGTTTAATTTCTACTTCAAAAAATATATAAAATCAAATTTGAAAAAATGAAAATTCAACACACCATAATTGTTAACACGCAATTATCAATTAGAATCCTAGATTAGATTCTTAGGCATAGGTGAAGAAAACAATCAATCATTTTTTACAATCATGCTACTAATATATATATATTAACCTTAAATCCTTTGACTGCTGAGATCTAATTATAATCATGTTAAAAAAAACAACAACAACGATATATCGTCGTTCGGCAGTCAAAGGGTTAACATGAATCAAATCAAATTACATATATCCATGCGTTAAAGGTTAATAAGATGTAGAATAAATATGCATAACTATGAAATGAAATTAAATTCATTTATATATACAGTGGAAATTCGAAACATCCCTCGTAATCACTTAACCCTTTCTCTGTTGAAATACGATATATCGTTGTTTATTTTTTTTCGAGTTATTAATTTAAAAAAATATATATATCTAGTAATGCATCAGTTTCTCTTTGATTTTTATTAAAAAAAACTGATATTATCATATTAATTCTGGAAACTGATGCAATATTAAAGATGGAACGTTGGAAATTTCACTGTATATCGAAAATCTGATAAACTCATTCATTATAAAATCTTATATTATCACATTTTGTTACAGCTTTAATTGTTAATTATCATAATAATGCTCCTGCATAATATAAATTAATGTTAATCCAATGATAATTACGCATTTATACTCTGATACTTCCTGGCTCAGCGACTAGATAAAAAATATCTTATTCTTAAATTTTACATGTTTTTAATAATAAATTAGACGCTGGGCCACAAGCTATGTACATATGTATACTCAAACTTATTTTAAACGCAGACATCATTAATTTAAAAATTATATATATATATATCGATTTGCGTCATCAAGTTTGATTATACATCAACATTTTCCAAATCACAATTTCTATTTATGATTTTTATTTCATTGTGTTGTTATTTATATTATTTTATTTATGTCTCTCTTTATTTTAGACAATTATTTTGATTTTTTCCTGAAATTTGGTTAGATCCGATACATATTCACCATATTTTAAATACGATTAGAACAACAACAACAACATCAAAAAATAGACTCTATGTACATAATCACTTTCTATAACGTTATTTGCACATTCTCCCCAATATGTATGGATTATACAATATTTCTAATCATTTTCTTAATTTCTATTTTTTTTTTATTATTGTATCTATTCTCTATGCTTTATCTCGTTTCTAAATACAAATCTCCCTCGATTTACACCGTAGAATCGATAACATTATCTCCAACCGCAATTCTTCACTCTACAAATAGAAAAAAAAAATCATGCGTTAGCCATAGATAATTTATTGCTTCTAATAAATAACCCTACTTTTAGATCTAACCGCATTTAGGAATATTAGAATTAGTAATAAAAATATATGGCCTCGTCGATATCGTCCGTCATATTTGGCGATATTTTTAAATATTTATTTATACGTCGTTAATAGTCGGAGAGCACAACGGGGGTCGCCCCGAATAGAGGACATTTCATTGTATTTTCATGGTATACGTTACGAATCATAGATTTCATAAGCGCCGAAGAGCGCGGGTAAATAATACACGTAAAAAAATGACTAAAATATAATTCCGCATCAAATATATAATAAATATTGACCTTGTATGAAGAAAAAAAACGAAAGAAAAGTATTTTCATCTAAATAAGTAGAAATAAATGATGCATTATGTTAAAGTATTGTTTACAATGGATAATTTAAGGTGGGTAATCGCGGTAAATAGATTCATCCGGCCGAGGATCACCGTTTATATTTTTGTAACCTTCTAACCAAGTCGAAGGAATTAAGCTCAATTAGTCGGTTAAAAATAAAATATTACCCCAGGAACGGAGAATTGAGACGATTATTGAAGTCGCTCGACCCGCACAATCGGGAGGAAACGTTCCTTCGATGGCGAAGATGCGACAAGATCTAAGATTTTAGGCCAAAACTCAAAGATTTAGCTTTAAATACTAAAGCGTTAGACCGGGTTGTAGCGCGCAACGACTATATACGAGATACGATCCGGCCCGAAGGAGATAGAAAAGGTCGGAAGAAAATCCGAACCAGGAAATCTAGCAAACCTAGGAACGGCCTCTCGGTCCTCGGAGATCGAGACGAGAGCCCCACCGTCGAACGACCGAGGTCGGTCGCAATCGAAGAGACCGGAGACCATCGCCGCGAAGGCGGACAGACTCCGGCGGCCGAGACGACCGGAACGGCCCGAGGTCGGCGACGGTCGGTCGGGGGCCGCACGCTTAGAGGACGGGAGAAGAAAGGGGCGACGGCACCTCAGGTCGGAGCGCCGAAACGGAAGAAGCGCCCGCGCTCTCGTGGCTTCCGTCGAACGACGGGGCCCCGGAGCGATCTAAGAGATCCAAGATCCCCGCGCCGAAGACGGACGAGTCCCCGTCGGCCGAAACAACGAAATCGGCTCGAGATCAGTTATAATCGATCGGGGACAGTTTTCTCGAAGACGAGAGGGGAAAGGAGCCGACGTCGCTTCGAGGCGCGGCGCCGAAACGGAAGAAGCGAGTTGTCGGCTCTCGCCCTTTAGCCCGGGCCTCGTGGCCTGCGTCCATCGACTGGGCCCTAAATCGATCGACGAGATCGAAGATCCCGAAGGCGGAGAGACCTCGGAGGCCGAGACGACGGGAACGCCCGAAGCCGGCTATAGTCGATCGGGGACGGGAGGAGGGAGGGTCAACGCTCCCTCGGGCCGGAGCGCCGAAACGGAAGAAACGCTCTCGCGGGCTTCGCGCCGTCCCCTTCGATCCCGCGGCCCGTATAACCACAGAGGACGGGCAAGAAAGACGGAGAGACCCCGTCGGAACGGCCCGCGGGCCCGGCCCAATTCCATCTCGGAACGCAGCGCCACAACGGAAGACGCGATTTTAGTCGACCCCCCTCGATCCCCCGCGAATCTATTGACAGATCGAGGGTCGGGCGCGGACGACCCCCGAGTTATCGTCCGCAGGTCGCCCGCCCGCGCTTAAAACCGGACAAACCGTGTAAACCGAGGGAGGAATGTGCGTTTGTTTCTGTTTTGGTTTCTTTTTGGTTGATTATTGTTTCGCCCTCGTCGAGTCGGACCCCGTCTCCACCCCCCGCCCGACCGGCTCGGGCGAGGGCGAGAGCTCGGGCTGCTGACTCGAGCGGCCGGTGTGTCGGTGTGCCCGCCCACAGGTGTGCCGCGAGTTCCAGCGCGGGGCGTGCAAGCGGGCGGAGGCGGAGTGCCGCTTCGCGCACCCCAGCGGGGCTGCTGGCGGGGCAGCGCCGCACGCCGACGGCTGCGTCACCGTGTGCATGGACGCCGTCAAGGGCCGCTGCGGCCGCGACCCCTGCCGCTATTTCCACCCCCCCCTGCACCTGCAGGCGCACCTTAAGGCGCAGGCGAGAGGCGCGGTACGCCCTCACCTCCCACGCATCACTAGCATAGCATAGCATCACTAGCGAGCACCTCTTCTCTTCTGTCCGCACGCTTCGTTACTTCGCTCCTCGTTGCCGCCCTACCGTCACTATACCCTCCCCGTTGCTCCTCGTTTACTTTTGGTTCGCTCCCCGACCCCGTTTTCGTTCGCTAGAAGCTAGATCCCGACGTCCGTAGCCGCTTTTGTGTTTTAAACCGAGTAGATTTGTGTAATATTGTCCGTAGACTCTACTGCGATATGTAAACCTGATGCAATGATTATGTCCGCTAAGCCTCTTGTACGCTCTCCCTCGTGAGGGACGTCGACCCGTCCCCGCTTATCCGCGCTCCAGCCGCAGTCGCCGCAATCGCCTCTTCCGCGCCGGGAGACGTCGGCGAATCCGCGGCCGGACGCCTCGACGCTCCCGAAATCGACGCTTACGATCCGCACACCTCCCCGACGTTCGCGACGCCTAAAGCTTGCCCTCCTCGCGATCGGTCGGCTTGCGAATCTGCGACGCCTTAGAATATGTTGTACGAAAACCGCGACGATCGGACGTTATCCTCGGCGCACACGCCGTCGTCGCAAAACTTTCACCAAAATGTGAGTGTGTTCTCGAAGATATGTTCCTCTGATGTTTGCGATAAAAAAATGTACTTTGGGCGAATATATGCGCCCGCCCGTATATATGCATATATACGTTCGTAGGGGTAGAAAAGAAACAAATGTAAAATAATAAAATCATTCATTGCATCTCGGTTGATATTTGCAGGTAATTTTTATAAACGAAAGTGCATCGCGATCGCGAAAACCCACGTTTTCGACGCAAATCGCGACGCATTTTCCCCACATTATTATTATTATTATTATTATTATAATTATTCCTAGTATTTAATTTTCATATATATTATTCACAAATATACTATTTTTTCCGTCATGGCACTTCTCGATACTTATATATATTATTATTATTACTATTATTAATATTAACGAATAACCGACCGCCCTAACTGACAGTACGATTTGTGATCGATCGATAGAATATCGCTTTTGTTAAGATTTAGAGTTCATTTAAAGCTTAAACATTTTTTGGAAGGCGATCCGCGCCTCCGACGGCGGGCTTCCCCGACCGCCGAGGGCCGCTGCAATCTCGTCGTTCGTTCCGTTTCGACGCCTTTCGTTCGTTTCTTATCCTTTGCCGCGAGGCTTCGTCTCACGCTTGATCGACGGACCGCGGGCGGGGGCCGTCGGCCCCCGCTCCGCGTCCCTTAACGCTTATTTTTTTACTAGTTATCTGTATATACTCGTTATAATCTAATATGATCTGTGTCCCCTCCCGTGTGGTGCTTGCTTGGCTGTAGGGCGCGGGAGGCGGAGCGCCCGGTGCCCGGACGACTGCAGTGGCCGAGCAGAGCAAGAAGCGCCCCGCCGAGAGCGACCTGCTACTGGTACCGCTGCGAGCTTTGCATGAAAATTCCGCCCCCGTAGACGTCCCGTCCCGATCCCCCGTCCTCCGCCGTTGTTGGCATGTTGTGACGCGACTCACCGCACATATCTGCACCTCTTTCAGCTTTGCAACTCGGAGGGCCGCCCGCCTCGAGCGGCGCGGCCGAGCGCTTGTTCCTTCGTAGCTTTTGCATGACCGCCGTCGACGGCGTCGCTTGTTATCGTTTCCGAAGCCGGCGTCCCTCGGCGGCCGACCGACCGCCCGCCGGCCCGTCGGCCGTCGATCGGACGAAAGAAGGATTGCAGGTCGCATCCGTCGGTGCGACGGGGAGCATCGCAACATTCTAGCAACTCCGTTATGTCAGTTTCCCCGATACGATCCGCCTAACCCTATTTGTCCCCCACGAATCCCAAATCTGTCTCTCTTAATAAGGGGTGCATTTTAATTTATTTAAGTATTTAGCGATCAAATCTCAATCTCTGCGATGGTTAGCTCCTAAAAGATAAACCCGAGAGCTAGAAACGTTCCGACGAATCTATTAATTACCTCTATAATATATGGATATCTCTGAAATCTGCGCGATTGAAACGAACGACGATATATCGTCGTTCCCTATCCCGGCAAAATACGCTAACGTCGATTGTAATTGAACAGACAGATCGACGATATTAAACCGGCTCGACTTTCTGGGACGTTGCAAGGCCAGAAGGCGCCTCTACAATAAAAATTGCCGATTCATTTATAGCATTTTTTGCTAGAATAAAAAAATGACAGTTACAGAGTTAAAGATTCGAGATATGCTTTCCTATAAAATGGAACCATTTTTCATAACGATATTCGACTTGCGCGAAGTCTAAAAGGTATACGGTTGTCGTATAAATCTTCAACTGTCGAACGACGATATATCATCGTCGGGTTGAATGAGAGTTAAACAAGCTACAGGCAAAGTTTTTTACATTTTTCCTTCTCGTTTTAGAAGGTTTCTAATCCTGTAACGTTTAAGTCGCGCGCCCGCATTAAATTTTTGGGTCAAAACGTCGCTTTCGACTTTTCTAGCTCTCGGCTTTATCTTTGGAAGCGACCCCGCTATTGTCTATTCAATTTATTTAAACGACGAAGACTGGGACGCCTTCGCTCTCGAAGGCGTCGCGTAAATGTGACGCAAATCCGTAGGCCGATTTGCGTCGAGAATCGGTCTTATGCACCCCTCGTATTTACTTAGTCGTAGTCTTAGGAACTTTGCATGAGATGCTTTTGACAGTTAGTGGTGGTGCAATATCTTTGGTGGTAGTCACACATTTACTACCTCAGTCCCGTCGCTTCCCGCTCGGATCTCCTCTCTCTCTCTCGACCTTGCAACGGATAATTTCGCTAAAATAATACATTAAAAAAATACTTATCCGATTAAAACTGACTGCCAAAATCATCTTGTATCTCTTAAGCGACCTCGAAGCGTATCTAAACGTCCTACATGTTGAAATTTTTTTTGCAGATGGACATGAAGACCGTCGGATCTTTCTACTATGAAAATTTTGTAAGCATCATTCGTTATTGAACGTTTCGCTCGCGCGCCGTCTCGCGACTCGGCCCGTTCGACCCTCACTCATCGCATCGTCTTCGCTTTGTTTGATTTCAGGCGTTTCCCGGAATGGTGCCCTTCAAGCGGGCCGCCGCCGACAAGTCAGGCATGCCCGTCTACCAGCCCGCCACGACTTATCAACAACTAATGCAGCTGCAGCAGCCATTCGTCCCCGTGTCATGTGAGTACCCCGCCCCTGCGCCCCGCCGCCGCCTCCCGCGCCCGCCCGTGCCACCCGCCGTAGCGTCGCCGCCCACTCCGCCGGCGCCCACGCCCTCGCCGGACCCCGCGGCCGCCGCCAAGGAGGTGGCGCACTCCAACTACGCCGCCAAAGAAGCGGCGGTGGCGCACTCCAACTATGCCGCCAAGGAAGCGGCAGTGGCTCACTCCAACTACGCCGCCAAGGAAGCGGCAGTGGCTCACTCCAACTACGCCGCCAAGCTGGCCGCGGCCGCCGTGACGCCCCTCACGGCGCTCACCTACACGGGCGTGGCGCTCAACAAGCAGCCCGTGGCGGCGCCCCGGCCCCCGGCCGCCGTGTCCGCGGCCTCCATGGCCCCCTCCCACATGGCCCCCGCCCCCCCGGCCTCCTCCGTGCTGTACCGGCCGCCGGCGATGCATCCGGCGTACTCGCAGCTCCTGCGCAACGCCCAGCTGCAGTCCCAGCAGCTGCCCCTCTCCATTCAGAACCAACTGCAAGCCCAGCAGTTGCAGAACCAACTGCACGGCCTGTCTAGTCAAATGCCGTCGCAGTTGTCGAGCCAGCTCCAGAGCCAGCTCCAGGGCCAGCTCCAAGGCCAGCTCCAAGGCCAGCTCCAGGGCCAGAATCAGATGAGCGCGCCGCTCAACGGCCAGTTCGGCGGCCAGCTGCCGCTGCAGTGGCCGCAGCACGCCCTGCCGCCGCAGCTGATGTCGCATATGCCTCCGCTCTACCACCACCAGCTCCTCTATCAGCACCAGTTCCCGTCGAATCCCGTTCCGACGTCCTCTCCGTCCGTCCTGCTGAACCCGTACAAAAAAATGAAGACCACGTGAACGTCGAACGTTCGCGACCGTATTTAGACTAAGCTATTTTAATCCCCCCGCGATCGATCGATCTTCGGATCGACGCGCGATCGCCATATTTTTGTTGAGGGCGCCGGGGCGAAATGCCCTCCCTCGTCCGAAGGATGGCACGGGCGCGGCCCGAGGCTCTAGAGCCCGTCGGATTATTTTCTAGTCAAAATTTGATTTTTAATTTTAAAATATGGAGCGGTGGCAAGGTGCAAGTCGGGTGCGTTTTGTCGGTGGCATTTGTGTGGCCGGGCTTTCCCGCCTTTTCCCCCCGCGTTGGCGTTCTCGAAATCCGTTATTTTAATTTACGACTAATAGGGTATATATAACCAAAATACCTCCGATCTATCTAGTTTTAGTTGTGTAATTTAAGTTTTTTTTTTTTTGTTTTTTTTATATATATATATATATCATTATTTGTTAACGAAATAATTATCACATTGTAACAGTCCCATAAAATGTTTTCTTGTTTCACACGATTGGGAAAAAAAAATATTAACGGAGTAGATCTACAAAAATTTTTTTTTTTAAATAACCGTGTTTTTTTATTCAATATTTTCCTTGTCGAGCATGTGGCGACGTCCCTGTAGAGGCAACCCTCGCAGCATGCTTTTACCGCCTCTCGAGCGAGGTCCGTTTCTCCCGTCTGCCGCATCGTTCGTTTCGGTCATTTTATCTTGTCGCTCTCATGTTTATAATCGTCGAGCACAAATTATTCAGTCGTTGTTTCTTTATGTTGTTTGAAATTGTCTTCTCTTAGTTCATAGGTATAATTATTAAATTGTAATGTTTAAACATATATTTTTAAAGTTTATATATATATATATTTTTGTAGTCTTCCTGGCTGAAATGTTTCTTAAACTACTACCAAATTGCTTCTGTTTAACCTGAAACGGTCGATTTTGTTTGACAATTTAAATTTATTAAATAATAATCCTTAAAATATGTAGATGGATATGGATAAATATTATTTTACATTGTGATAGTGGTAGTTTAGTTTCGAATAGTGTAGCGAAGGGAAACGCGAGAGCGCAGCTCTCGGTCGTCCCTTTTTTTGGGTGACTTCATCCTTTACGGCTGTAATTGCATATATATAACTATTTTTTTAATGTGGAGAAGTAACAAAGCAACCAAAATGTTTTGTAGATGGGAAAAATTTTATTTAGCTCTTAAGTAGGTTTACGTGTTGTAACTTTGTACAGAGTGGTTGAAGCGAGACATAGTGGTGACGGTGTTATTTAACGTGATTATCGCTTGTGTACACTTAAAATTAGCCTTAACGCTCTAACGAGGTTGCCGATAATGTTTTTATACGTCCGCCGCCACTACGCCTCTTTGTATCATGCCGTCTACCAACTCTCTGCGCCTTGCTATTTGTAAACACACATATTTACTATTTACATACGATATTATAATATATATATATATATACATATGGAGTCAGTATTTGTAATAATAACGCTTGAAAATGCATGATTATTTGTTTTTATTACCTACTTGGTTACATCATCTTTGGTATAATAATAAATTTGGCTTATCGATCTGGAAGCTGTACTCTCCTCTTGGCATATCACGGCTGCTTTCTCTATCTTGAAATCACAACGCCTCACACCCTCAGCTTCCTGTAGCCACTCCCGGCCATGTTCCTAATATTCTTACGTTGATGAGCTTATGTCAAATCGACCAGTATTGGACATATAAAATGTTTGCACTCTTTCACCCTCTTCCACATACATCTACTTTCATCGCATCGACACGTCCCGTCCGAACAAAGAAAAATATATATATATGAGTCTACACTATCTAGCGAACGACTATACACATCAAAAACCACGAGAGGCTGAGTACATACCGTATTTATATCGTAATATATTAAAATATTCCTTCAATACCAAGAATTTTATGAGCACAATGGGAAGTATTAATATTTGGTATCATCAGTATTTATTTATTTGTAAGTTTGTTTCTCTATTAATATGATATTCGGCGAACATATATAAGCACATATGTTTCATGAATCGTCACTATATCTAAATATAATAACTTTATTCTTCATTTTGGCTTGATTCATTCAGGGCATTAATAATAATAAAAGTTTTATTAAACAACAAAAAAAACCAAAAAAAAAATAACACGCTTCAATAAATTAGCTTTTTCAGCACTTATAATATATATATATATATTGAAATAATCAACGAATCCCGACTGTAAATGAATGTAAAATAATTGTTAAATATTTTCATCCCCACCCTATGACATCCTTTATCGCAATAAAACAAAAACCTTTGTTTGGCTGGTTAATTTTTTAACATACATTAATAAATAAAACTCAGTTTATTTTTTTTTTATTTTTGTTATTCTCTTAGGTTCTTTGGTTAAACAATCACACGGGTAAACGACGGGGGATGTGTTTCCCTCGTCAGGTGTTCGTTTTGCTTCAGCAGTGTGTTTTCTCGTAGCAATTTTACAAAGCTTGAATTACCTTAGAATGGTAGTGAATGACATGCAGTATTTTTCCTTATATAATATATAAATAAATACAGTGATTTGGCTACAGAATGGCCGTAACCCCTACCACCCCCACCACCACCCCCTAAACAAATATTAATTCTATTTACTAGTAGTAAGTTGTTACAGCTTCTTTATATATATATACATATGAATTTAATTTGGTATGTGGCTCCGTTGTTTGTGTCTCGACCACACGAGCTTGACTGACTTGGCACTGCTTGTACGGAGCCGCCAGCCGGGTGCGCCCTAACACTACGCCTCCTAATGTAGCATGGACTAGAACTTTAAGTAATCAACTTGGTGCTCAGGTATTTGTTTTATTTTTTTTTTGTATTATGCCAAAACTTAACTATCTATTCGAACGTACGTTGCACAGCTTTCATTAATTAATTAATTGACTAGATCGTTTTCAATATGATTGTTTATTTTGTTCAGAGTCATCCGTGAGTAACTATGGAGCAGTTGGTGTATTGAAAATGTTTTACATAATTAGCAAATATATATATCGAGAGAGATAAAAAATGCATTTTTAAATGGCTTATAATACGCATGCATTTTATTTGCTTTATATATACGTGAATCCGTCCTAAATGTTTTCTAAACACTCGGATAATCAATTCGTATAACAACGTAACGAACGTGTTGCATGATAGCTTAACTAACGATAAATCCTAATTTGTATTATCTGTATTTCAAGCCTCACACACAAAAAAAAAAAATATATAAACACACGAATCATCACACATATCGATTAATTTATCGCCGAGATTAAGATGAATGGTTTGTATTTCATACGCATTATCCACAGTGCCGATTCCTGATACCGAAATTAAACGTTCGATATATAAACGCTGCCGATTGGAATAATATATACATTTTATAACGATACACGGACAGATCGACGATGGTGTTGGAATAGTATTTAACACTACTCTTCAAAAACTATAATATTAACTATTTTCTAACGCCTCTGTTGAATTAAAATCGATTGTCCTATATATATATATACACAAAGGTATGAATTTATTAAATATTTCTTAATAAAAAATATAAAAATCTTTGACATATTGATTAGATAAGCGTCGTTTTCAAAACACACATCTTATTATATATATATGATTTCAGACGTAAAAATACTTTCAAACTCAATTTATATTTGTATGCTTGTATGGCTCTCGTATATATATTAGAATTTTGCTTTTGAAATATGCACATTTTTAATTGAGTGCGTAATATTCTTGTCTATGTCTACTATACCTAGAAACCTGTACAAATTATTAATTATAATCATATATAACGATCTTGCACATGTTAGCGTTTGTTAGATTTTTTTTTCCGTATATTCCACTAATTTTTAATTAATAAAAAAATATATATATAATATTAAAACCTTCATGTGCAATTTCTATATTGATCTATATATATAAATACACTTTAATATCAATGTGTTGGTCCGTTTTTGTTTTAATACATAGCGTTTGAATTAGTAAAAAGAAAATGGGTTTTTGTTTAGCATTTTGTTATTTTTTACTTTTATTATTTCATTCTAGGCTTATTGGCAAATATCGTAACATGAAGCCTTCTGGTAAATATGTCAAATATTGTTTATTTTATGCATGATTTATTTGTACGTAGATGAAATTCTTATTTTTATAATTTGCATATGCATGTATATTTAATATAGCCGCTTTTTGTTTCATGTCTCCCAAATACGTGATGACAACCGAATATCCGCCTTAAAAACTAACTTCTTACATTAATTGCATACCGATCTCTGCCACTTAACGGTGTTGGTTAACCTGTCTCGTAAACGCATCGTGTGTAACGCGCGGTGTCTCTTGTTATGTGGAACCTCCCAACGCTGGTATGGCTGTGCATGGCTGTAGGCTGCGCCGTGCCCATTAACGCACCGCACGTACTCTACACGGATGATCGAGGACAGGTACTACGGCTACCCCATCATCGATCCAATGATCATACAACCCGTGTGTTTCCTAAGAGTGTTTAATACCGTAACGGAGAATACCTTCGCCATATTACGCTTGGCCCTAACGTAAGTAGTTGATTTATTTATTTTCGCTTTAGTGCAACGGCATATGTAGCATACATTATATTTCAGCACTCGTTTTTTTTACTTACCTAATTTGACTTTATTATAAATAAACGTATATTTATTTTACCGTATGTGTAATTGCAAATTGGGTTGGTTGCCTTTTTCTAACAATTAATCTTAACATAGAACGCTTAACACCGCTAATATAGATATTTTTTTAATGTATCGGCTTCCATACTGACGTTTTTGCTTACGTGTGCTTCCCGTTGAATCTCATAAAAGAGCATTATTTGGCTTATTTTTTACGAATAAATATTTGCTTTGATCTACTTTGTGTAAATAAGAGCGTATTATCTCACGTATGATTCAACCGTCGATGCATAATACACGTATACAGATGACGTAATCCGCTCTTACTTTGAATAAAATGCATTTTGCATTTGTAATTATATTGTTCAGTATAACTTTTCAGACCCAAATCGCATATCTCTTTAAATGTACAATAGGGTATATCAACTGTTTAGTGAGTGCTTTAAAAAAAATTTTTTGTTAATAAAACGAAACAGATATCACTGTCGTCGTAATGTCCGGTAATATCTGTTTGACGGATTTGATTTGTCTATTATTTAGTCTCGTTTACCTTTCATTTTATCGTTTACTTTTATGTTTATATAGATTTAGATTTAATTAAAACCGAGAGAGTATATCATATGTTTTAAGGACTGTGTAACAAAGTGATAAATTTTTTTAGTCTGACTTTATTATGCAAAACGGATACTTATGATTTATTGTGCAATTTTCAGTTACTGGACACCCTCCCGGTGTGCCAAGATTTTAATCGACAAGGCTGCTCCAGACCCACCTGCAACTTTGTTCATGTACGGGAAGGTACGACAACTATTTTCTTTAATTATTATGGGAAAAATGTATTATAAACAGGTTCAAAAATACTGAAATGATATTTTTATACTCTCGGCAATCGAAGAAACGTGTCTTTCATATCATACTGACTTAAATAAATCTCAATAATGACATGAAAGTCAATATTTTAAATATGATATCGAGCAATTGTCCTTAAAAAATTAACATTTCAGAAATAATAAATCTAATTCATATGTTATTTGCTAAAAAATATCAATATAATGAATTTTTTTTATAATAAAATCTAATGACATGCCTTTTGCTATTCCCGAAGATGAAAAACGAGAAAATGTGAGGCCCGTCTCAATTGATATTTTAAAGGCCTTAAAAAAACCCTAGTGATGGAAGTACCATTGAATTTTTTCGTCTTTTGTATGCCTTATCCATTTTCGGACATAGGTGATCTGCATGCTCTTGTTTTTTCTCCATATAATTATGTCTATTATTAGCGAGTTCGAACAATTCTAGAGCTCCAGAATTTTTTCTACTCGTCCTAACTTCTGTCTTATGGTTAGTTTTAAATATTTTTTTGTCTAAAAAAATTGAATTTCCAAGATGAGGTCTCTAATATTACAAGGCTCAGGGCAATAGCCCATCCTTCTGATGGATCCTGTTGGAAAATATGCTTATCAAACCTCGTATACGAGAATTTTCATGGAGAAAATATTCCCTGTATTCATGTAGCGTCTTGCTGCAAACAATCCAACCACCTCAGCCCTGGTCTTCCTTTTCTCCGGGGATAGGAAGGCTTGTTAACGATAAGCCGTCTTTTCGGTGTCTGACCGCTCTGACGACAGCTGTGACCGGTATATCCTTGTATAATCGGAACAGCTCCTCGTTGCTTTAGATACGCCATCCCCCGTCGTCGAATACGACTCCAAATATTCGTCTCAGAATCCTCCTCTCCAGGATATCCAGTTGTTGCTTAACATGCTTCGTCAGAGCCCAACATTCACACCCATATGTTAAGACGGATCTAATGAGGATCATGTAGAGCTTGACTTTAGTCTTCCTTTGGAAGGAATCTCGAGCGTTTACCAGCATGGTTCTTCTTCATGCTTCCGTGTGCCGAGATATGGGATTTCTCGAAACTGTACCCTTTGACTCTCAGGGGTTCCAGGATTCGTCCTTAGCATATGGGCATGGAGATCAGCTTTTTTATAATTATTATATATAATGTCTACACATACAAAAGGATGTTTAGACAAAAACTCGTCTTATTGTCATCTATTTTAAAGATTTAGTGATTGGTTGAAAGAAATCTTCCAAAGAAAATACGGCAACGAGCTTGATAAGCTAATCTGAAATGTGGATATCGCCAGATTTATCAGGACTCAACCACATACTCTCCCAATAATATCCGTTAAATTCCTCGCTGATAAAATAATGAAGAGCTTGTCGATCTAATCCGAGCTGCCGATATCGAAAGATTTATCAAAGTGTAGATTCTCGGTCATATAAATGCAATGAGTAAACAATGACACGAATTGGCCCTCGATAATTTCAAAGGGTGAGGGACTTAAAGATCAAACGGAGACGATTCAGAAAATGAACACCGAATGAGCTGAACTTGATTATGTATTTTATACATGAGGCGCCATCTATTGATGATCGTTTTGTATTGATGCTGTAGTAACTATTAATGAATAAATTCAATTGACTAATGCTTGTCTATGTGATTTTCAGGTTGTGGTCTGGCTGTGGAGGGAGGTTGTGTAGCAGTATGCAGGGATGCGGCGGGTGGTCGGTGCCGCCGTACCACGTGCCGCTACTATCATATCCCTATTCCACTGCCGCCAGCGCCTCCCCTCCCTTGACCTGTTTCTGCTCTTCTCATCTCTTTTATTGTGATTTTGAAATGGTTTTTAATTAGTCATAAAATGACACATTTAAATGTTTTTTATTTCAAATATTTATTGAAATGTATAATCTGCAAAAATGTCAAGATCAAATCGTCGACAGCACGACAGTCGGAACCGAAAACCACATCGCTACACATGAATTGTTACTCACTATATATATATTGATAAAATCATTGTGTTAAATTAGGCAGATTGAATGTAAACGCATTTTTGTACTCTTTTTTCTGTTACGTTTTCTTTTTATAATTGTAATTAACGATATGAAGATTATTATCTTATTATTACCCCTTAAAAAGGAAATTTAATAATATATTTGAATACACATATGAAAGGATGCAATGGTTTTGTATCATTAAAGTTATCGTAAAAAGTGCATAATATTATATTCTCTAAAGAATTTACTCTAAGATAGTTATTAGGATTGCGATTGAAAGATAAGAACTGTATAGAGCGGAGGCGGGACAATTTATATATATCTTATTTATGACGTCCTCATAATGTGTAACGTTTATTTTTCAAACTCTGGGATATTTATATTAAATTATTTTATTAAATGACACCACATCACCTCCCTCTAAAGTGACTGCCTCTTGTAATCATCTGACGTATCAGAGTCGATTGTATTTGTCATGGGCCTCGATTGTTTCACTTTTGTAATTGACGTCGGCCGTATTCAACTAGATGTAATTTTAAAAATACTAACTATTTTTTTTAAGTTATTTTTTATTAATTAAGGGAAAGATGTGTGAGAGTATAATGTAAATATATAGCCGGTACGGCATATGTTACGTAACCGAGTTTTTCCGTATGAACAAACTGATTGTGATATATCAATAAAAAAAAAATAATAAAAAAAACACTACTCGCCATGAGTATTTCAAGTTATAATAATATGAATGTGTGTGCGTGTGCGCGCACACGTTTGATATTTGATTCTGAGAGTGCTAGGTCGTTGCCTGTACTGTTTATGGATGAGCGCGTGAATGTGTGTATCGGACGTGTATACACGAGTCAAATAAAAATGAAACGTTTTTTATTTTGTTGATAATTTGTTTTATAATGATACAAAAAAATATGAGTTCCTGTGATGACTACCGATTATTGCTGTGGACATATTTTTCTATACGAATATGTATCGCATGTGAGAAGGTAAATGTCAAACTATTTTGTGATGTATATGTATAAAAATTTCTAAGTGCGCTACGATTCACTCTAGTGAGGTTTTTACTTTTGAATTTTTGTTTAAACTCTGTTTTTTTCTTTTATTATATACGACTATCTCATAGCGACCCAACTTATTATATATCGGTTTATTGACGAAATTCTTCTAATCGTTGTCGAGTGTGTCATGCACTCACTTTTAGTTCGGTAATTATAAATCCTCCCTATCCTCCAGATAATTAACGACAGTCTAACTGTTACTAGTTTTGTTTATTACTTAGGTATAGACCTACATTTATAAGATGAATAAATCACCCAATATTTTCAATTCACAGTTGAATAAAATTATTAGACTTAACGTAGACGTAAGTAGAGGAGGCGCTCGGAGGAGGGCAGGAGCTGACAGCAGAGGGGAGTTGCTTGCTTGCCGCTTGCAGCTTTTTCGTTCGCTTGTCGCTCGCTTCACTCGGACGGTGTCAAAAGTTCACTTATCTTATGTACTATTAGCTAGTAAATTGTTTTATTGCAATTTAAGTAAACATTTATTAATAAAAATAAGAAATATATTTAACACATTGACCTTAGCATAGTTTAAGGATGACTCCATTACAAGAAAACACCAATAGTTTAGCGGTTTCTATCTTACGGCACAACTTCTTTTGACACCGCTGCATTTATGATAAGTGGAACTTTGTAGACAATACAAATCGGTGCAGGATTACCCTACCCCCCCTACCCCCCTACCCCCCAATCACTCACATCCCGCTTGATTCGGCTAGTCATAACTAATTAGCATTACGATGTAGCATTCGAGTGATACTTTAACCGAACTCACTACGCTTGTATCCGACGATTGATTTTACCGTTGCGTTTACAGCAAAATCACTTTGATTGGCTTTGTCGTGATCTAGAATCGTTTGTCCGTGCGGCTCACGGCTCTTGGCAACACTCCCGATTTGCATATAACCAGATTTTCTAGTCCCATCAGTTACTCGGACAATATAGGTGATGGTATCCGTGTTTATAATTGTACGCGTATTAATGCTATAGCGATTTAAAATTAATTTTTCATACAAACATATAAACATATTCTAAACATATAAGTCTTATTGCACATATGTAACTAGTAATTTTATTATCTACATATTAACTATGAAATTTTTGTAATGAAATAAAATTTTGTTTCACTAATTACATGATAATTTACGTCGTCACCGTAGCCATAGGCGAAATAAATTTGCTTTGACATTTTTTAGAGAGAGAGAGAGAGAATGCTTAATAAAATATTTTGTTACATGAGGTGCGGCCGAACAGCGTGGCCGCAATCGTATCTTATCTCCACCTCACCGCCCCCCGCTGTATTCCCTCGTCACCTCAAATACATCCGGCCAACGCTCCAAAGCTCGGGGCTATGTATGCTTAGTTATACATGTGTATTTTTATTTTTAAAATAAATAAATAAAAAAAACTACTCAAACGTGCCCTAAGAATGTAAAGATGACCATAAAATATTCATTAAGAGTAGTTTAACGTATTCTTACTTTAGATGTAAATCTACAAGTACGACATTCAATCATCTATATATATATATATATATATTTATATTAACCTTATCAAGAGATGATAACATTATGAGATCTTTTCACGTCCGTGATGATCTGGTTTATGATAAACATATTTATTTTCCATATATATATATTATATATATACCGTGTGTCTGCAAACGTGTGCAAGTTTACGCATGTGTGGCATGCATTTGTGTGCGTGATTTTTGAACGTTGTATTTACACTAAAGCCTTAAAACCTTGATGGCAAAACAGTGTTTACAATTTTATAAAATGATATTATCAATCTTTAATGTTCTATAGCACAATTTATCATCTGCCATTAATTCATTGTTCTGTCTTCCAAAATTATTATATTTGTTTCACGCGAATACTCGTATTCGATCTGTGTTTTTATTCCGATCCAATTGTAGCGTCGTTCGTCTTATTATTACCGCGCATGCGAAATATCGTTTCGATCGATTACATTATAAAAATAAAATCCGTTCCGACATTTTCAATATAAAATAAAATCAAAACGAAGCACTGTAGATATTTTTTTCATTGAATGAAATGGTTGCAAGTCATATACGAGATTAAAGAGAACAAGTGTGTATGCTAATGTTTAGTACATAATAATTTTTTTCTCATTTTTAATTGTTTAATAATTGTTTTGGTTTTGTATATTTTATTTGTAACAATAAATAATTTTACATCGAATGTATCCTTCCTTTTGGAATAAATCACTAGCAGTTTAGATTAATACATTTTCAAGTTTACGAGTGGTGACTTACATTTAATTTTGAATAATTTTGTGATATTTTATATATAATGTTGTTATCAGTAATGGACTTATTCCGTATCAAAAAAAAAAATATTATAACTAATATAATCATCTATAGTTAACGAATGATATAAACATCCTAAAAAATTAAATTTGTAAATAAAAAGTGAAAATTACACAAAGATTTATAACTCCTAGTTTTTAAAATGAATTTGCAAATGTAAAACCGCCAATGTCATGAGGCTACAGATTCCACCATTTTTATTCTTATATAATTCACAATCCATTCTGTTTTAATGTATGCTAACATCAAGATCATGACATTTATTTGTAAGTTAATGATGTGATGATGATCTCTGGATCAGTTCTGAGTACAGTATAGATAATAAACGAGTAATTATGTCATCAAATTTGTTTCTTATTTACCCCGACTCCTATTTCACCATCCCGTATATCAGTGCTTCCCAATTACTTTCATGTCACGGCCCCCTAAATCTGTAAGAATTAATTCCCCCCTCCCCTATAATTTCTTTTTTATAGTTAAAGATTTATTTGGCAATAATTATTACAATTATATTACATATAAAAAAAATGTATGCAAACGATAAAATAGGCAAAATCAATCCTAGAAAAAATTCGATGTAGAAGTCATGGAAAGATATAAATAATACGGAATTTAAAGCATTTTTGAGTGTGATGGGAGTTAGACCTCGCCTAGACTTGCAGGATTATTTTTCGCCATTTTTTAGTACGATCTTTAAAAGAGAGTGTTTTTTTTACAAATCTTTTGGATGTTAGATTTACATAACAACCAAGATATCAATCGCGAGGAAACTAGTCCTCAATATAGAATAAATAAAGTCGATTTTTACATGAAGCATTTAGACGAAAAATTTAAAGAACACCTATTCCCTGGAAAAGAAATAGTGGTTGACGAATCTATTGTAAATTTTAAGGGAAAAAATTGTTTTATGACATATAATCCCAATAAGCCAACTAAATGGGCTATTCGTTTGTATGTATTGGTTGATTCTAGTAGTGGCTGTATATATTCATTCATACCTTATTACGGCTCGCTTACGACTGAGAAACTTACTAGACCTGACCTACAGTTTACATCCAAAATCGTTTTGCAATTTTATAACAATCTTTTGCAAACAATTTCAGAAGCCGAGGATTATCATGTGTATACCGACAGATTTTACACCAGTCTTCCACCTTCCGATGAATTATTGAAACTAAAAACACATTTAACAGGGACAATAATGACCAATAAAAAAATTTGCCAGTTGCTATAAAAAAACCAAAATTATAACAAAATAAAGTAATACAGTTTTTTTACGTCAAATACACCCGTTTGCAAATCAAATGCACCCTTTTACAATTCAAATGCACCCTTTTGCAAATCAAATACAACTTTTTACAAAATAAATACAACTTTTTACAAATCAAATACAACTTTTTACAAATGACGTAAAAAGACTGTAGCGTATGGAAGTGAGAATACTATGATTCTAGCTTAGAAGGAAAAAAGAGTAGCGACGATGCTAAGTAATTGCCATTCCAACCAATTACATACAATTAAAAGAATTAGAACAGGTGGGATAGAAGAGGACAATGTTATACTGGACATTTCCAAACACACCGGATGTATAATGTTCAAAAAAGTATTTATTGGATTATTAAATTTCAAATGACATATGTCTCAATGTTATTCGTAACGGGGAGTATATATTTTTTCCTAAAATTGGTAGCACTGTTTTTCATCGGCACAGAATTATTTTGCCTTGACATTTTTTGTTGTTGTTATTAATATAATTTACGAAAGGTGTGCTGAGTGTATTTAATTTCCATCATTCATAACCGCCCCATCAAAATAAAAATCAAAAATAAACAATAAAATATTAATATATTATATGTAATACGTTGACTTTTAAACACCGGGTATATTACCCGGGTGGGATAATTCTCAGCCAATGAGATGTTGCAAATTCAGGTATAAATGTTTTTTTAACCGTTCCATTGCGGCGGCTCGAAAGTGTGCGTCATTCGAGATTACAGACCTATATATAAAGAGATGTTATATCGCACCGGATGCAAGAAAAAAAAACGTTTTGTTTCTCGTGAATATTATTTTTTTCGCAATTACGGGCAATGATTATTTATTTTCTAGACGATTTTATACAAATGTATAATTTATATAAAAAAATATTCAATAAAATCTAAAATTTCCTAATGAACCCCATCGGCATGTCCATGTTAAAAAGTAGGCGTATAATAGTAAATCAACGAGTATAAACCCTTTACTAGTTGTTCTAAAGAAATTGTACCCAAGATTTACATTCGATTATCTGCGAATATTTTATATTATATGCATAATTTATAATTGTTATAATAGTAAAACATGAATAAGACTCAATTAAACAAAGTCTAATAAGAAGCGAACAAAATGGCAGATATTTTTTATCAAAGTGAACCACAATTTTTTTATTCCATAATCGCGGTCATACATTTGAATGAACTCGTGTCAGCATTCCCAGACAGTGTGCGGAAACTAATAAACCGAGTTTTTTTTTAATTTTTTTAATTAGTAAAAAATGATTTAATCACAAATCAAATACAATATTAAAGATGTTTTAATTATGTTTTCCAAAATATATATATATATATTTTTTACAAATTCGTAATTTTTTTTTATCCAGAGTGGTAAAGGTTAAAAAATAAGAGTTAGTTAAAATAGCTTGGAGTTGCTGTTGTTGATGTTGCAAAATGTCGAATTCAGTTCTATGCGAAAGTGCTAATTTAGTCTAGAAATACGGAAACGATGTCGATGATTATTTCTGCGGAGGGCCTTTATTAGTTGTCAATATGATGGGAGAAGGTTTTATTTGACAGTGATGAATACATAATATTGATAAAATAATTTATATATCACCTAATTATTTAACAAATGTTGATTTCCCCCATAGCAGGGATGGCGAACGAGTACCCCGCGCTTCACGCAGTGACCCGCGTGTGAAATTATTGAACCCGCCTGTATTTGGAGAAATGATTGTAAAAAGCCTTAATTTAATAAAAAATAAAATGATCTTTAATTTTCTACTAATATCACTAGATGTCATGAATCTTTAAAGAGCTGGAAACAGGGTTTCCAAACTTTTTCAGCGACGGAACACTTAGCAAATCCGAAAATTTTGGCGGAACACTTTTATAAACACAGTGGAATCAGTTTTTTACATTTTTAAAGGAACTGATAAAAAAACATAATTAGTTGGAAAACGTAAATTCGGGGTTCTAAATACAGTAGAACCCGTTTTTACATTTTTGAAGTAACTGATAAAAAAAAGTATATATATTAAAAAATATTTAATTGTTTGACATAATTTTTAAAAGGGTGCATTTGATTTGTAAAAGGATGCATTTTATTTGCAAAAAGGTGCATTTGATGTGTAAAAGACAAACTTTTAAATAATCTGGATTGAAGTGGTCTAGATTTTACAAAGTTTATCATTTTCATGGCTTCAACAACTGTTGAATTTTTTTAGTAGCCTTCTCATTAAGGCTTAATGAGTGTCTCTCCAATTGTATGAGCTTCACCATTAATTGCATAACTATAACTCACGCGATAAGACCCTTCTTTTGCATTTTCATTTTCAGTTTTAGCCATTGTAATCATTTAAAATTTGGACTTGAATCACGTTGTCTCCTAAAAAAATGCATGTCCATGCATTTCCATGTAATCAGAGTGTGTCGTTTCGAAGTGCCTGCGAGGTTTAGCTGGAGCCAAAGAACTGTTTGCGAGTATTTTTTGACACAAAACCCACATTGCATCAGAAGCATCTGAATTGCCAATATACGTAAATCCAAAATTTAAATAACTTTTATCATACTTCCGTTTTGGTGTGTTCATAGATGACACTTGTTCTTCAATATTCGATTTTGAAGAAATCACAGTTTTTGGATTATTTTCTTCTCGATGATAGACGTATCAGAATTATTTTGTGAAATATTTATTTAGGCTCCGCGGAACACCTATTTTGGGTCCGCGGAATATAGTTTGGGAAACCCTGAGCTAGAGTGTGATTAGGGTTATAATAGCAATAATTTTGCTTGTAAATTTTAATGTTAATAAAACTTGCTAGCCTTTATTTATTATTGTTTTTATTACTCAACCTATGTGACCTGCCACATGGATTTAATAAAAAATATCAAATTTGACCCACTTGGGAAAAAGGTTCGCCATCCCTGCCCTATAGCAATACGCTGGCAATTCTTTATTACGCATCTCAAACCGCTCAAAATTTACGATGTCGATTCGTCGTTCTGAGCAATACAATATTAGCGGTAAACAGCAAAAGATTCATTCAATTCTTTCTCCGCAACCACCGCATTAAATTAGTCCTAACTTACTATTATTACTTTATTTATCTTAAATATGCCCATTATCTTTGCCATTGAACTGCCACGACCCGTTAATCAGTGCTGTCATTATTATTTTATTTCATCTTTCACATGATAGATGTGTTTTTAAACATATTAGACCAAACTCGTATAAATAAAATTATAAAAAATCAAAAAATATGCACGTCATTGCTTTTTTAATATATGATGACCTCTACTATCCACATATAAATAACATGAACTGTGCTTTTCTTGAATTTAATTACATTAAACGAGTTCTTTGATATATATTAACGTGTGGTGATCTTTGTTGTTTTATTAAAATGTTGTGCAAATATATGTTTTTATTAATTATACTAAACATTGGTATTTTAATTAATTCCGTGTCAAGTTTGATTACGGAAGGACACGAATACAAATTAATATACAGGGACAGCACAATAGCACTTCCTTGTCTAAAATATATTCAATACAAGAACGATATACATTTATACACGTTTCATGGTTTCAAGTATATCCTTGAAAATCTCCAACGTCTATTTACGTTAAATAAAGCCGTATATTCCCCGATTCGCTCGATTAGAGATAAGAATAACAATAAGTTGGAGATAATAAACAATGAATTAAATTATGAATACCAACACAGAGTATATAAGATATCTTTTGAAGAAAATTATGTTTTTTTTCATATGGAATATGATAAACACAACGATTTGATATATTTTTTGGTAAAGAAAATTGGTGAATGGCGAACGGGAAAAGTTTTCATGATCGATTGTGCAAATCCTACCATAACCGACGCCCACATCGAGGCAAAGGAAATTCAATCATTTGGGGATATGGTGACTGCTATTGGTATTCATTCTCAGTCTGGAAATTTTGCAATAAGTTCCATTATTAATAACCAGTGTATTCTGTATGTATATGAAAATGTCGGAACAATTCCAACCACCACCACGGAAAACGTCATTCAGAATATATTTGATGATGTTACTGTCTCTAATGAAAAATATGTTTCAAAAAATACCGAAGTTGATAAAACAGTTAAAACTAAAACTGTTGAAAAATCCATTCCCGGAAATAATGAAGAAATTTCCGATGTGGATAAAACAACAAAAGCGATGACCGACCAGGAATTCAGGAAAGCGATGAAATCGTTTCGGAAGGATTTACTAAAACATCACGAGGATAAATTGAACGCTCACATCGAGACTCTGATCGAAGAAAATGAAAATTTGAGAAAAACCCTAAGCATTAGCAATCTTAGACAGAAAAAGCTCTTAAATAGACTGCACATGGACACTACGGTTGATACAGTGCCGCAAATAGAAAAACCAAACGCATCCGCTCTTAAAAATGAATTCGACGAAGGTTTAAAAATTATTATCCAAAAAATTATCAACCTGTACGAGACGAATATATTGGGTGAGTTGATCAGAAAATTATTGCTTTACGTCACGGCGGCTCGATAACAACCGCGTCCTCCGAATGGGGTTGCAAGTCATGATGAATACTTTATCAATATCTTTTACAACTTTTTTTAAAAATGAACATTCTGAGAATAAAACTAGTCATTCATAATATGCTTGATTTTATAACTAATCAATATGACGCGTAAATGACAACGCACGTTTCATTTACGCACGTTTCACTCGCACTCGGCGCAATGTACCGGATGCGAGCGAGAAAAAACATCGCGCCCGTTTCAACAGAAGCGACTATTGTTGTTTTTATTTATTTTTTGGTAATTGCCGATAATAAAGATCAATGATTTATAACATTTATTCTTTATACTTTTTTAGACGAATACATAAAGTTTGTGATATGTAGGATTTATATTCAAAGAGTTATTCGAGAAAAATTAAGGGTCCCCAAAGGTAAAGTTTGGGATCTCTTTTATTTTTCGGAAAAATATAAATAAACATATTTACTTTCACATCACTATTTAAAACGACATAAAGAAAAACAAAATTTAACTTTTTTTTTTTGTGTTGCTTCATCTCTTTCTTTGTTTTTTATTAGTTTCTATAGACGTTGCATTTTTAAATGGAAAATCAGGGGGCCTTTAAATGTTCTTATATGTAGGAGCCCTAAATACTTTCCTCCGGCGACAGGAAGGCTTGTTAACCATAAGTATTTTTGGCAGCTGACTGTCCCGCATCCTTGATACGTGACCGGTCCACCGGAGTCTGACCACTCTGACGACATAGTCAGGTTGTCGTAGCCAGTATGCCAAGTGCTTCGCCAGTTTAATTCAGAATTGGTTCAGACATACACACACCAAAGACACGCCATGCCGGAGCTGACTCGGGAATAAGCTGAGGAATACCTCGACCTGTCAAGGTGGGAACAACGACCAACCCACTTCTGCCCTGCCAATATGATTCACTTTGTCGCCAACGATCCTAACGTATAGAACTGTACATGAAGTACATCAGATTTTGCAGGCACTATCAACATGCGGATAACAGGAAGTCGACTGGGGGGGGGGGGGCACCTCTTGGTTTCCCATACCCAGACTTCAAAATTGCATTTTGATTTCGCTGCTAACACCGCCCGCCCCTCTAACGCTCCTCTTACGGTGCCGCCTGAGACGGCCGCCTCTTTGCCTCTAGGCATCGTATGGCCCTGACCATAGTCTGCGGAACAATCAATGCATATGGTTCGAAATATGACCGCTGGGGTAAACATGCCATAGTTGGCGGTATTGATTTGTCAATTTGATCTAAAAAAGAGCTGAACTTCGAACTGGCCTCCTGAATTTGGAGGCCCAAGGCACGTGCTTTATAAGGGTAAATCTGCCGATATTTTTTAGAAATAAAAACATATATACCACCTGATGTCCTACCCAATATCTCTATGTATCTTAGTGGATATTCATATTTTTTATTATTACTTGCAGGTAAATTCACCGATACAAAGGAGATCATTCAATTCCGCAGAGCCAGGACAGATTTGAAAAATTGTCTTACAAGAACCGAAAAACTGATGAATGCATTCAGCACTTCGGATAGAGATCCGTACAAGAGAAAAAT
The DNA here is from genome assembly GCA_022495035.1 of Philopotamus ludificatus. NCBI lineage: Eukaryota > Metazoa > Arthropoda > Insecta > Trichoptera > Philopotamidae > Philopotamus > Philopotamus ludificatus. The sequence continues at coordinate 64,859 of JAGXCT010035905.1, read as the reverse complement.
GTCAACTATGCATTTTTACCAGGTTGATAAAATAAAGCTGCATACTGCAAATGATAATTTTTTGAAGTCTGATATAGAAGATATGAATGATTATTCGTGCGGTCTCACAGATCAACTGACACGAGCTTTGGGAGATGATGTCGAGATCGTGCCAACTTCTGATCGGAATAAATAAATGATTTTATGTATTGTAAAAAAAATAATATAAATAACTGCCTTTACTCTGGAAAGAACTATTTTGTTTATTAGTATTTAAGGTTTTTTTAATAAATAAATGTTTTTCGCCAGGAAAAAAATATTGATTACTTTTCGGTCCCCCTAATATTTGTATAATAGATGAAATATGTGTTTAAATAAAACTAAGGTCACTTTGGGATACACAAACCCTGAGTAGTATTACCACTCCATCTTATTGCAGATGTTGAATCTTTAACAGCTTTAATACATTTCGGTTTAAACGGAGGCCTTCTATCTCCAGATTTCTCAGATCATTTATATGTATTTTAGTACCGAGCAAAGTTGTATTATATAACTTATTTTAAATGAGAGCTTTGTAAATCTGCTATTAAAAATTTGCAGTCCCTTGCAATGGTACAAAATATCAAGTTGAAATGGTAATGAGGATTGGGTAAGCACAAGGTACAAATAAAAAATCAGAAAAGAATTGAATACATATTTTATTAGAAATTTATATAACTATAATGTTGTATTGTTTGCCAAAATCTGCCAAAGAACATATAAAACAATTGATTTATATTAAAATTTAAACAATTTACAATTCCATTAGGAAAAATTCCAAAATATTTTAATCGCATTTGGTGCCACAGCTTGAACAACAATTTTCTCGTCGAACGAATCTATTCGTCTTCATATCACGGCATACCGTGAATGTCTTGAATTGTTGCTTTTTTTCCCGACTTTTGGAACGGTTGTTTAATCTCGGTTTTTTGTTACTCGCATGGCTTTTGGCTCGAGAACGAGACCTCTCCCGTTTAATAGGTCTCCCTGCTTTCTTTTCACAATTAATTTTATTATTTCTGGATTTTCTGTCCATGATTGAATTTGTGCACGAAAAAACAAATGAATGTCAATTTTTTTCAAATACTTGCAGGGCAGCCAACTTATATTCGAATTTGGTCAGTCTTCCTATAATGCTTTCTTTTTATCGCTGTTTTCTACAAAATCCCTTGTCAAACAAAGAGCACTGGCCTTTATTTAAAAGAAGCGTTATAGGAGGGCTGACTCTACTATAATATGTATTTATATTTTCAAATATAAAATAAAGTGACAAGTATATTTTTATTATCTAAAAACATGCCCTGTAGATAATAAAAACATATTTAGCGGCCAAAAGAGTAGATTCTTAAACGTACGACGCGTTACACATAAATATAAAAAGATTTTATAAAATTAAAAATTAATAGTCGTTTGAATTTTTTTTTATTTAAGTAAACTAGATATTTTATAATTTCAACGTTGAATTAATTATAAATAAAAAATTGATATCTGCACAATTTTATATACCAACACATATTTTATACGCTGGCAACACTGGCTGTCAGTTTTCTTGTTCTGACGTTTTGCGGCCAACACTTGTTTTGTGCCCGATAATTATTTAATTTATTCTCAATTTTATACGTACCATTACAATTAACATTAGTGATTACACTGTACAATATATTTATTCAAACACATGAACACTCCATTAGACATTTGCCAGTCGCATATCACAAGTGTGCTATTGCTTGATAAGCCAAAAACCAGTTTTGTCGAATTGGAAACATTTGGCGATACCTGCCATTAGTAATATGTTGGCATAATAATCTAACCTCAAATCGTAATTATTTTACTTGAATATAATTGTAACGTGATTGAATAAACGTTAGTGTCTAACCTTGAATATTGATTTACAGAGCAATATGTTTGCCTCGCTGAAAAATAAAATATTGGAGGAGACTGGCGGTGAAATGCCGCGTAGATATCCAAACAGACCTCGCTCCCCTCGACAAGTATTACAATTTATATTTTTATTCATATCGCCGTAATCTTTTATATTTATTAACGTAAAAATGATTGTTGCAGAATGACGGTAATTTTTCTCGGGATCCTAACGATATATCCGCTAAGGAAAAAGATCTGTTGGCGCGAATCGATCAACTTGAGAGGGAGCATTCGCAGATTCTTGAAAAAAGAGAAAGGCAGCATACAATGCAATTAGAAGAAAAAGATCGGGAATGGCAGGAAAAGATTACATCTTTGCAAAACAGCATACAAGCCGCTCAAGGTATAATAAACTCTTATCATTTTTTTATCATGTTTTTATGGTAAAACTTACGCTGCATTAAAACATAGTTAAAATTTTCTATTATATATATTTTTTTAAATTTGTTACGGTCTAATCAAAATAATGAAAATTTGCGACGTAACATTTTTAATGAATACAACACTTCGATAAGATTTAATAATTTGAAATAAATAAATAAATCTTCAGCGGTTTGGAGTGGCGAAGCTGCTGCGGCTCGACGTGAAGCAAGAGAAGAAGCTCGTCGTGCATCTTCACTATCCGAGCAATTAGCGACGGCCACTGCAACGGCTGCGAGGGTTCAAGATCGCCTAGATGGACTTATGGTTTGTTCATCTTATAAAATTTAAGACGAAATTGATCAATATATATATTTTTAGCTTTTTTTATAAATAAATATCAATGATTTATAGGAAGAAATTGATTCAGAGCGACGTGGATGGGCGTTGGAAAGGATCCGCTTGGCTACGGCTGCTGAAGATGCGATTCACCGTCTTTCTATGGCTGAATCGCCTGCTCTCGGTAAGTAAATCTCATGAAACATTCTATGAAAATAAGTCCGTAATACATTTATTCAAATAATGAATCCGCCATTTACTAATTTTAGATGAAAATGACACTTCGGAAAACAATACTAAAGAAAACGCTCTAAGAAGAAAATTAGAAGAAGCTCAATTGCATTTACACGATATAAAAACGTCATGGAGCGGACAGATTGCAGCTCTCGAAACACAGGTAGAACTTACGTGATGTTGACTCAATTGCGTCATATTGATTTACGATCGTTCTATATAATCAAGGTGGGGAGATTATCGCGTCAAGCCGGCGAGGAAGGCGCCGAAAGACGACGAATCGAGAAAGAACGTGATAATTTCATGGAGAAATTGCGCGAGAAAGAAATCCAGCTCGAACAAGCGCAAGCCACATTAGAAGATAAAGAAGCAAAGGTTTGTTAATAAATTATTCAAAATTAATCGATCTTATCGACATAATCAATAAAACGATAACAAACGTATAACATAATAATTCTATACGTAATCCAGTAGTAATAATAACACTTGTATTATCAATAAGGTAACGAATACAAATTAATTTAGGCTAAAATATATTGATTATTGTGCTAGTGATTATGATGTATCATGTACGATGCTTGTACAGATGGCATTACTCGCGGCAGAGGTAGGTGATGTCGCCCGTGCCGGACGAGAAGCACGTAGTGAGGCGTTACGTCAACGTGAAATCGCTGTGAGTCTCCCCCGTCCGTATCCCGTTCCCAGATTACGTCCGCGTATATTTATTTTAAAGTGTATGCCTGACGTAAATCATATGTTCCTTTGTTGTGTTTATGTTTTAGAAGTACCTCACAGCTTTTTATCACACGTTTTCATATTGTTTATTGCGTAATTAATGAAAAAATCTGTATCATCAACGAGTCATTCCATATTTTTCGCATTACTTTATCTTTGAAAAACACTTATGGTGTCGCTAATCAAATAATCCATTGATTAATCTGTACTCACCTGTTAAATATTAATCGTCTATTGTTTTCGTTCAACATATTACGATTACGTTACGAGAATTACTCATTTTTGAAGCGATTACAGATTTTTTAAATAATTATTTTTTTCGCCAAAAAAGTATCGCATCCCGAAAAATTTGATTTTTTACAAATATAATCGATTTATTTCAAGTATTGTTTTTAGACGTATGAAAAGAAGACTGAAATGAGATAATCTTCGTCTAGTTTTTTTCTATAATTGTAGACCGAAATCTTCCTTAACCCTTTAATCACGAGAAATTTACATATTACTCGATTTTACTGACGAAACTTGTGGGTTCTAGATATTTCCATTAATCGACTGAACACATTCCTTTCCAAATAACTTTTACACAAAGCTTCCAGCACATGTCGTTAGCATGTGCAGTGATTCGACAATTGTAACACCGGGTTGACCATTAAAAATTTAAGGGACTCGAGTCCATTTTTAGAGCTCGCCTTACATAATAAGGACTCGAGCTTTCCTTAAAACCTTTTAGCTTTTTCTAAATTAAGATATAATTCTAGTTTTAGGCTTTTGTTCCGTAAAAAAAAGTATCGTCATTGACTTAAGCTATTTTAAGCTCAAAATTTAATAATAGCTTTTACTTTTTACTCGTGCCATCATCGAGAATCTCTTTATTAATTTGAGGCTAAATTAATTGAATAATTTTGCAAAGGGCTTGAGTCTTTTTTAGAAAGGAGTTTCAGGGGGTTTATCAAAAATTTAAATTTGGATGAGTCTTTAAAATATTAGTTGACACAGACCGCCTATTTTCTCTAAAAGGCCCTTCTCAAGTAAAGTTTTTCTCAAGTTTTATGTTTCGAGAGCCTCGACTCTAACAAGACCACTTTTAAAGCATCTTAACACTTTACACCAACATGCCGTTCTCAGATAAATACAACTTTGCAGATCCAAAAAAACGTGATCTTTTATTTACGGTTCAAAGTTTGATTGCATCATCATCTTCAGCCTTTATTTCCTCATTAAAGGTGAAGGCCTTTCCTATTTTTTTCTATTTTATCTGGTCATATGCTCTCCTCTTCCTAATGGTCCCCGCAAGTTTGACTATGTCGTCGCTCCATCTCGTCGGGGGTGACCCACTTTTCATTGTCCTCTCCACGGCCTCCAGTCCATAACTTTCCGGCTCCGTCGCCTTTCTTCCCTGCAGGCCACTGCCACTACAGTCGGGCGATTCTTGTAATAATGTCAGTCACTTTACGTTAGAGATTCGATTGCGCAAAGATATACCTGACATTGATCGCTTCATCACCCTCCGAGTCTATCTTATGGACTAGTCCCATTATAAGTTTCAGCACCGCTGGGAGAATACACCAGTTAAATAGCTTAGCTTTTAGACGTTGGAGAATTTGAGTATATGTTTTAGTTTCCCAAACGCTCTCCATCCCAGTTGTATTCTTTTATCGTACTCCGCATTGTTGTTGTGTAGTCCGAGTTGAATAGTCTGGCTGAGGTAAACATACTCTTCTACTTCCTCTATAGTGATCTTCCAATGTCTTCGCCATAATGACTATGTCATCTGCAAATCTGAGGGGTGTACTCTCCGTTTATATTAATGCCCTGTCCTCTACATCTCCTTGTCTTATACTCCTCTTCAGCTGTATCGGTTTTGTGTTCTAGTACACTAGATTACAATTGGACAGTTATTGTTGCAGATTTGTATAAGTACCTCAGTATTTCGATGTATCTATAGTCAATCTTAGATCTTTGGAGATATTTCCACACAGCCCCGGTTTCGATGTTGTCAAAGGCTGAACAGTGTCTTAAAAAAACTAAAAAATTCGAGATAATACTAATGATGACAGAAGATTATAAAAAAAAAATTAGGTTCTAAGTTACAGAGTCTCTGTCAATTTTTTTAACACTAATTGTCAAGTTATCATCATCATAGGCGCAACAGCCGTCCAACAGCTTCTCCATTTTATCCAATCTGCCTCCACATCGCTCCATCTTCCGGTTGGTTTCAATGATGTAGCAACCCTCTGTACACAGTCCAACCACCTCGGCCTTGGTCTTCCATTCCTCCGGGGATAGGAAAGTTTGTTAACCATAAGCCTATTCGCCGGCTGATTGTCCTACATCCTTGACACATGACCGGCCCACCGGAGTCTCGCTACTCTGATGACAGCTGTGGCCGGTACATCCAAGTATAGTCGGTACAGCTCCTCGTTGCTTCAGATAAGCCATTCCCCATCGTCGAATACGGCTCCAAATATTCGTCTCAGAATCCTTCTCTCCGGGATATCCAGTTGTCGCTCATCTTGTTTTGTCAAAGCCCAATATTCATACCCATATGTTAGGAAGGGCCTGGTGAGACTCATGTAGAGCTTGACTTTTGTCTTCCTTAAGGGGAATCTCGGCCGTAGATGCTGTTGAAGTTCATAGCAGCACCGGTTCTTATGTGACTTTGTCTATTTTAAATGATATTTTATTATTTAATCTCAAATAAATATATAAAGTTGATTAACAATCAAAAAGTTCTCTTAAAAATGTTAAACGAATGAAGAGTCTTTTAGTGCGATACTTTTTTCGACGATAACTGTTTATACAATCAAACCAGTTCCGATATTATTTTGTTATTCAATTGACGCTAACAAAATGACGTATCGGATTTTGATCCGTATATCCAGAAGACATATTGGTTTATATTTTTTTTTATTTCAGGATCGATGTTTTGATTTCAACTTCTCAATATCTACATAGCTTTATATATTTTATGTTAACTATGGTGCTTAGTATTTTTTTAAGTAAATATTAATATATTTAATGTTTTTATTAATTCATTAATAAATGATGCATGTATTATTTATTGAGCATAATTTTGCTAGATTTATTCGCTGGTTAGAGCTGTAGTAAATAGTTGTTGTGATGTTATATTTTAATCATAGATATATATATATTTTATTTTAAACCGTTGTACTAACTTATTTTAATAAATGTGCACGATTTTTGCTTGCCTTTTATTTATTTGTTTATTAATTTCGCTACTAACGCTCTCGTTCAATTAATCATTAATACTACCCCATCCTTATATTTTTGTAATCGACGAAATTAAAACGCTAATGAGAAATCGAGACACATTACATAGTAAATTTAGTCTAACAAAAATTAATTATTTGATAATAAGAGAGCAGACGATAAAAACTGTTATCTTATCTAATTATATTTTTGTAGTATGCTATATTAATTTATACTAATGTTTTAATTCCACGATGATTATACTCGGTGATAGTATTTGAATCATTTATATAATTCGATTGTTATTATCGTATTGATTTTCTGCAATAGGATACGTTGGCCAACGCTCTATCCGAATCAGAACGACGTTTGAGATTGTGTCAAGACGAATTTGATTCGCTCAAAGACGAAACTATGTCGTTGAAAAAGTCTTTGGAAGACGAAGAAAATAACAACACGATGCATAGAAAAAACGAAGAACAATTCTCCGTCGATAAAAAGCATTGGTCCGAATTGGAACAGAAGTTTATCGGCGATTTAAAACAGCAAAAGATACTTTTAGACAGCACCGAATCAGCGCTGGAGGCGGAAGCGCGTAACTGTCACGATGCCGTGAAGCAAAACGACAGTTTAAAAGAACAGTTATCATCGTTACAGAACGAATTGAGCGAGATTCACGACAGATATAGCAAGTGAGTCATGTGAATGATTACCCGATTAAATATAACGTATTAATATATAGCTTCTTTCGTCTTAAAAACATGTCAAGTTGGAATAACGGAGCCTCTTCGTCATATTTTCAATCTATCGCTAAAACCGTCCCCATTTACAGACATATGGAAAGTTTCGAAAGTTACTCATATATATAAAAAAGGAGATAATTTGAATATTAACAATTACAGACCAATGGCTGTTTGTTTTATCCGGATCTGCCAAATTATTCAAGATGATTCTATATAATACATATTTTACCATATTGAAAATAGAATTATCGAAGAGCAACAAGAATTTCGGCCTGAACGCTCCACAGTCACGGGTCTTCTTAGTTTTTCAAATTTTGGGTCTAAATCACTGGATAAGGAGGTTCAAGTTGACGTTATCTATATCTATAAAGTCGATCATGCTAGATCGACACTAGATCATTTTGGGTTCTCGGATAATCTCGTACGTTTCTTCTCCAGTAACCTTACAGAGAGGAAACAAAACGTTACATACGACTCCCTAAGGTCGCAGTTGGACATTGATTCTTTGCACGATTGGGTAATAATGTCAAACAATGTCATTTCTTTTTATCAAAGGAGCCTATCATCTTGATGATGATGATTTCGTATGGCTTTTACTTTGCCATTCTTTGCATGCTCATCGTTGTTGAAGTTGCCTTCGACCTTTTGGAACCCGCCAATAATAACATTAGTTGCTTACGTAATCCTGGAACAGGTTGATCCTCTTTGGGGCCACAGACCGAGATCACATTCCTTAACTTTAATCTAAAACAACCCCAAGGTGTGGTATTGCTTCCATCCGAATGAGTTTCCTCGTTGCCACTACGGCCTGAAACCTGAAGGGCGAGACGTGTTTGTAGGGAGTGGTAATGTGGTGATAAACGGCTCAAGGTACAATCCCGGCATTTGCCTTTGGATGTCTAGGGAGCCGGGTCAACCTAACCGGGGATAGTCGCATCTCTACACCTATTACTAATAACAGAGACACTAAAAAGTGTTTTTTGGTAATCTGGGACGGTCTGTGCCTCCAGTCCCGTTCACTATGTGGAGCATGGTCTGTTTCGGTCCTCCGCAGTCGCATTTCTGTTCGGTTGTCAGCTCCCAATGCTGTTGGTGCATCGGCTATGCCTTAATTTAGTTACTTGAGAACGTAACTCTTCCTTAAACACGTATGAGATCATCAAGTATGTCGGGTTTTATCTTGAGATATTCTCATTACATAGCACCTCAGTTATAAGGGTGCTGCACGGACTCTACCATTATATGGACTCCATATGACACCTTGAATTCCCTCAGATTAGATAAAATCCAGAAGAAATTTCTAAGATATACCCCAGCGCATGGCAATTTCTAAGATATACTTGGCAAACCACTTCTTCAAGTTGTTTGTTGGCGCAGTACATAACCCCCTTGTATTGTGCGAGTTCCGCCAAATTTGAGGACAGATTCTCTCAGAAACTCTCCAGTAACCAGAGCTATAGCTCTGCTGAACCACTTGGCCGACTGTGTTGATATATTTGATGTAAAATATCGCCACTTTGTTGACCTTTACATTATTCTTTGTTATTTTATATGTTTATTTATTACTACTTTTTATTTATTTTATATTTTTGAATTATACCTATGTTTACTCTTGTTAAATAATTATATTATTATCGTAGAGAGCGGATGGATAAGGATGAAGCGTTGATGAGGAACGCTCACATGTCACAAACATTAGAGATATATCGGCAAGAAATGAGACAACAAGACGTCGAAGTCATAGACATGAAAGAACAAATTATTCAACTGCAACAGAATATCGAACAAAACGCAAATGTAACACATTAATCAAATCACTTTATTTGATTATTAATTTATCGTAATAATATTTTTCTATATACTTCAATTCAAGGAACAAAGTATTTATTTAAATTTACGCGATCAAGAAAAACAGCGGCAAGCCGAGTTAGAGACTTTGAAAGCCGAAAAAGAAAATGCAATACTGTGCGAACAACAAATGCAAGATTGCATTAAAGATTTAAATATGCAATTATCTGAAAAATCAAAGGTACGCACTTTCGATCAATCAACGATTAATTATTCGATGATATTAATTATTTATTTTGTTTTTAGAATATTCGAATATTACAAAATAGACTGACTGATATGCGCAAGACTCTGCAACGCGAATTGAGAGGCGGACACGTCGATCCGTTGGGCAGCAGCGTCGTCGAAGGGTCGGCCGAGGATCCCGACGTCAGCAAGAAGTATTTGAAGCATGTGCTTATTAAATTTTTAACGTCGCGGGAGATCGAAGCGCGGCAACTGACGAAAGCCGTCGGGGCTCTGCTCGGGCTCTCCGAACAGGAGGAAACTATGTTGAGAGAGACGCTCAGTTGGCGAAACGGATTCTCGGCGTGGTTGACGCCGCCGCCGCGATTTCCTCACAGCTGATGGTAGGCACCGTCGACCGTGACACGTGTCAATTCTATTGATTCTCAGAGTAGCTTTGGGATAGCCGAGCTATTTTTTGAAACTAGTCACAAATTTTATTTTTATTATACACGTCGGCATGTGAAAACACAAAATTATTTCCGATACATATCATTCTAACGAAATTTTATTTCTTAGTTTGATAAAGAAATTATTCCCATGTTTTTATTTATATTTATTTAACAAAAGTATTTTACAGCAATATCTCGCTTAGCATCGTTAGTATTTTTTTCCGAGACCGTTTGTGGTCGGCAATGCATTTCAATAAAATCTGAACTGGCCCAAGTACAATCAGCCCTCCTATAACGATGAAATTATGACCACGTTATAGAAGTGCACGTTATAGAAGTCGAGGCACCAATACAAAATTTTTCGATAAGGCTTTTTAATTTTATTTTGTAAATTGGAGGAAATCAATACATCTATAATTTTTCCATTCGCTTAATTTAAATGACCTTGTTCAATCTCAATGTCAATGTATTATTTTATTGTCAACCAAAGCGCATCGACCTTTATTTTGCATGACAATACATTCCATACATATTTGCAAAATATGTTATTTGACCGTGAAAATTTACATTCCATATTAATTTACGAAGGGACTGTCGAACTCGTTTTTTTTTAATTTTTAATACCCTCAGAGTAAAATTTAATAAACGTGGATCCCAATGCTGTAAAAATCGAAATAAATGATTATCTGAAACGTTCTCCAGATGTCATCTAATAAATAAAACACAAAACATGTCTTGTAGGACTAACGTCAACTAAAACACAACTGATGGTCAAAAACAATCATGAAAAATATATCGTTTTCATCCTGATAATTATCATTGTCAGTCAGTTCTTTAATTAATATTAAAGCTTATGGCTTATTTATTTTGATAGATTCTAAGAACCAGGGCCCATCAGAGGAGGGAGGGCAGGAGCAGCTGCTACCCTGGGAATATTCCGCTATATACATATTGTTTACAAATAACATTCCCGTTCTGAGAAATTTACTCCTAAGCCTCGCATTTTCTCTGACATGCCCTGCTAATGACCATAAGTATTTTAACCAATGCGTCACGGCAGCTCGAAAACAAACGCGTCATCCGAAGGGGATCTCTCGGGGACTTCAAGCATTTCAAATCAAGATATAGATGAATTCTACATTGATTTTTTATTAAATGGATTATTCCAAGTATAGAAATAGTTATTCATGATACGCTTTACAATTTGGTTGATTATTTTAAATCAAACACTTAGGGTCCTCAATAGACCCCATCGGCATGACTAGGTTAATATATATGACACACATTTTAACCTATGGTGAATCAAATAGTATTATTAACATATTTATTTTTAACGATCTGAAAAAATGAAAATCTGTAAACTACGATCCAAGCTCTCTTATTTTTCTTTATAATAATTTTTGTAGCATAGGGCTTCAGAATATCATGCTGAGGAATAATCTTCTACACGAAGAAGTATTTTCTTTATTGTTATTACTGTACGAAGTATTGAAACAGGTACTTGGCGAAAAGAAAATAATTGTTTCAGATAAAATTATTATTCAATATGTCTTCTCATCTCGAATTTTAATTTGTCACTTAGTACCGAGATGACACCAATATGTCATCTCGACCTCATTTTTTTTGTCAAATAATCAATAGTTACAATAATTATTTAGTTTGCCGATATTCCGAGTATACTCAATTATTTATAATTCTCTGTTAGCACTCATTCCTTAGATCGAAGAGTGCTCCAAAGCTAAACAGTAGTGACCATAAGCCATTACAACTATGACTGGTATATCCTTGTATAGTCGGTACAGCTTCTCGTTGCTTCAGATAATGCCATTCCCCGTCGTCGAATACAGCTCCAAATATCCGTCTCAGAATCCTCCTCTTCAGGATATCCAGTTGTCGATCTTCTTGTTTGTCAAAGTTCAACATTCAGACCCGTATGTTAGGACAAGCCTGATGAGAGTCATGTAGAGCTTGATTTTAGTCTTCCTTGAGAGGAATTCTCTGATTTGTCAGCATGGGTCTTCTTCATACTTCCAAATTGGTTTCTTTATTTTTTGTAATTAGTGAGCAGAGATATGTGAATTTCTGGACGGCCTCGAAGCTGTACTTTTCGATTCTCAGTCAAGGATTCGTCGTCGACCTGGAGTCGAATGTTGTCGCATGTCGGTATTGGACGTGGCGGCGATGGTGGTTGGCACAATCGTGGTTACGTAGATTCTATGAAGCTATGAAGAGCCAGGCCGCTATCTAGGGCGAGATACTGTCTCTTTACTGGAGATCGCGTAGTGTCCTCCAGGTGGCAAACACCCGCCTCAGGGTTAGAAGGCCACCTATGTATAAATTGATCCTCAGTCCCATGCCCTTTGCTACTCTCATTATTCGTTGGCATCCATCCTTGAGAGCCGCCCGAGATCTGGCCACAATGTCTATGTCGTCCGCATAGATAAGAAGCTGCATTTATTAAAAATGGTGCCAGATGTTTCCACGCCCGAGTCTCGAGTATTAAACAACAAACATGCTAGAGCGCGCGTTGTGCCTCAAATACTTCAGATAGCTCTACTAATGGAACATGAATTTTGCACCTGACCTCCTACATTGCAAGCCTTCGTTGACCTTCCGGGGCGGAATCTGCACTAATATTCCCCTATTTCTTTTTCTGTATATTTTGACAGTTACCTTAGTTGACCTTATCTCCGCGTTACGTCCCCCAATTACGGTGTAAATTCTGTATAAAATTGCTTTGAATTCACTGCATCGAAAGCGTTGTTTTCTGGATCCTCTGTTATGGCAGTCGTTAACTAATCAATGAGCTAAGACTCGATATTTTCTAAATTAGCAGTATTTACCAGACGTATTAATCGTTCATTTATATTATAATGTTTATAACGCTCACGTTAAGCGAGGTATTGCTGTAGGTATTGCGGTTGTTCGTATTAAAAAAAAAACACATGTTTATTGCATGTAATATTATTGACTTTCAGTATTATAAAAATTAAACGTCGATCTCTTCTACTTATTTTCGTTTCCAAATTATATATATATATATCAGCGACACCGCTGACGGAACATACTAAATTAACATTGTTATTATTTCGATCTGTGAAACGGGTTAGAAGTCGCGTTATTCCGCGCGACCGAGCGTGTTCTGTACTCACTGCCATTATGTATTATATATAGATATATACAAAGAGAGTTTTATTTTTGTTGATATTTATTATTTACAATGTTTATTGTTTAACATTCCACACAATGTATATCCAAATTGTATGTAGCTATCTAAAAAAAAAAACATGTATAGTTATTTTATATTATTTGTAATGACGACGACGACTAGGAGGTGATAAATAAATAATAACCAATTATAGTTTGTGTCGATTAATATTTAATTACATAATATTTTGTATTACAACACAGGGTGCAACGTGATACTGTAATTTTAAACATAATTGACCCGTTACCGTCGCCGACACTAAACAGATCGTTTTCTTAATATTAGCGAAACAGAAAAGTAATCAAAATATCTACAATGAGCAAACACGTAAGTTTTGTTATTACGTTAAAACTATTGTCTTTTTTCTACTAAGGGGGAAAGATGTAGGCCGACTATAGAAAAAGCACACTTCATTGTATGCTATTTTTGTTCGATCAACGAACGAAGCAGTGAAAAAAATTACCGATATTTACGTGGATATTCTGACACTAAACAAGTGTCATCGGTGGTTTTAAAAGTTTAAAAATGGATATAAGAATTTCAAAGATATCGCACGAAAAAGATGACCCCAAAAATTAGATGGTGATATTCTGAAGGCGATGGTGGATTCGGATCCTCGTCAAACAATTGAGGAATAATCATTGAAGATTGGCTGTCCACGTTCTACAGTTTAGGATCATCTTCGTCGCATAGGAAAATTGTACAGGCAAAAAAATTGAGTTTCTCATGAATTGACGAAGACGGTGCACGATCAATGCCGTACCATCTGTGCGTCTCTTTTGTCTTGGTATGAAGCCGATTCGTTTTTGCGGCGAATTGTAACTGGAGATGAGAACTGGGTGCTATACAATAATCCTGTACGAAAAAAACAAAGCCTTTCTTTCGAAGAAGTACCTGTTCCGACCTCTTGACCATCACTAACAATAAAGAAGGTCTTTGTTTGTATGCGGTGGGATTTTTCTGGAATTATACACTAAGAATTGCTTGAACCTGGTTAGACCGTTACAGCGACAGTGTAATGTGAACAACTCGAGCAAATGAAATAAGAGCTCGTAAAAAAACAATCTGCTTTGGTCAAAAACAAAAAAAGGATCCTTAAACACGTTAACGCGAGGCCTCACGTTGCAAAAATAAAACAGGAAAAAATAAGAGAGCTTGGATTGGAACTTTCAACTCATCCACCGGATCTCCCGCCGTCGGATTACCACCTTTTCAGATTGTTTGCAGGGCATACAGTAAGAAGTAAAATTTAATAATGTTAACCCTTTGAACTCCTATGTCGAGGTGGCCTCGACATGGGTTTTTTACCGGCAACTCCTATGTTCGAGGTCACCTCGACATTTTTTACTTGAGTCGTTTTTAAAATAATTAAGAGACGATTTGATGTTTTTTGTGACAATTGCGGAGAAATACCGTTTCATCTTATGTTTAGGCATACGGAATTACATAACAACGTGCCAAGAGTTTCTGTTGAAGTGGGGCCTTAAAATCATATGTTTTGTCTGATTCTCGTACAAGCTACATCTCAACATTTGTCGATATTTTTTTGGAAGCTATAGGACTCAGGGACTGGATTGAGCCGACAGCGTTTACCAGTAGAATTGTGTTACATTTATTTAACAACTTGCAACAGCATACCTGATTTTTACATTGGCCAAAGAATTGCTATTGAAAAAATGTTACTTAACAGGAATAATTATGACGAATAGAAAGGGATTACCCAAAGATATAAAAAAAAACCGAGATTGGCAGTAAAATAGCGTTTAGAAAAAAAAATACTCTCATGCTAGCTTGGCGCGATAAACGCATAGTTACTATGATGAGTACTCACGTCGTCTTCGAAAGCTGTAAGAAGAAGACCAAAATAATGAACCCGATAAATAATAGCGGTTATACATAACTATATTAAAACATGGGTGGGGTAGATACATGCGACCAATTGGCGACATCTTATTTAGCTTCATCATTAAGACTTTAAAATGGTGGAGGAAATTATTTTTTTGGGGCTTCGAGACTAGTATTGTAAACTCCTACATTTTATACAGAAAGAATGTGAAAAAAAGGAGAATAGAAAGCTTATGAAACTCAAAAAATTTCCCCAAACTTAATTTCACCAACTGATACAGAATAACGTTTAGATGGAACTGGAACTATCCTAAGAAACATAAGGACTGCATGGTATGTTCAAATCGAAAAATTTCTTCTGCGAAACGTGTGATAGAAAACTAGGCCTTCACCCAGGCGATTGTTTCAAGAAATATCACACACAAATAAATTTAAAAAATTAGTGTGTTAAATAAATGCATAATAAAGTGCACTTAAGAGTTAGAACCATTTTTTATTCATCTATTTTAACTTTTATCCAATGATTTTACCTTAAATATAATTTTAGCAAATTCGCTGAAAATAGCTTGGAGTTGCTGGTAAGCTTTTGAAAAAATAATTGGAGTTCAAAGGGTTTAAAAGATTTTCAATGAAAAATGAAAGGATTTTTTTAAAAAAGGAATCTTTAAAAAGAATTTTAGCCAGCAAAAAAAAGATTTGATTACTTTTCGGTCCCGCTAATATTTTTGCAGTGTTTTGCAATTATTATCACTTAATATATATGAGCAACAAATTCAACTCTAGCGTAATTTGCTATGTAATAATAACGTTTCATTAATTTCTCAAAATTGACGAAAACCGACAAAGCTTCAATATGAAACTGTTACACTCTCCGACGATGGCGTCACGATGGGGTCTACGACGTCGGAGATAACCCACTTTTACCTACGACTATCTACAAAATAAACGGCTACGTTTTGAATATTGAGTTCGCACATTTTAAGTAAAAAGGAACTTCAATGAATAATTTATCATATTTTCAATTTATTTTGGCACTATGTGTACCTACTCGATTGGTTTATTATTATTTTTTTCGCTACTAATTAAATATTATCACAATGTGTGAGCGCGCTATACTTTCAACCCTATTATTATTAGAATGTTATATAATTAAAGGCACTAATAATTGTACTCACATACTGAAAATTAATGTCGATACCTTGTCGCTAACGTTTATTTATTATTCAATTGAAAAGCTTTATAGTTTTTTAATCGTACTGTGAAAAATCTATGAAAATTCATATATTAATTAATAACATATATACAATTAATTCAACGTGAAATCTCTATTATTGTTTGCGTCGTACAATCAATTACAGCTTAACGCGTCCTTGACAAATGTCGTTGAACATCTGAGTAGTCATCTGCTCCCATGTTTTAGCGTTGGAACGGAAATATATCGAGTCTTTTATCGTGTCCGGATCGAAGCCCTCCTTGATGTAACTCAACTTTTTTAATTTGAACGTTCCTATAAATAAATATACGTCAACGATTGTATCACTATGATCTGCAAAAAAATGTAATTACCGGTGATCTCGATGTCTTTCATTATGCGCAGGAATATGGGACGAGCGTAATTGGGCAGAGCTCGGTCGAGATCAGCGGCCAGTTGATTCAAATCAATATTTTCTTTTCCGTCGTCGGCGATCACCGCCATACCAGCTCGGCCTTCCACCATCGGAATCTGATTACATTAAAGATTATATTCAATACGTTGCGTTAATAAAACATAAATTTACCCTCGTCCGCCGATTTACATGATTACTCAATTTTAACTCGATGGTTTTGTACATTACTTACAGATACGCCATAAACGATGCATGCACGATTTCCCGAAATGTTAGATATAATTCCTTCCACCTCCGTCGTAGAAACGTTTTCGCCCTTCCATTTGAACGTATCTCCGGTACGATCCTAAAAAACATCAGTAATATAAACAATTGATGCAAATCGATATTAAACGCAATTTATATAAAGATAATGCCACAAATATGTTCCATTTTTATCTGACCAGCCGGAAACAAATGAAACACATTTTCTACATATATTCTTTTTTTTTTTCAAAATGGCGAATCTTAAATAAATCTGTTGTAATGTGTACGGAGATGGCTGCGTTGGTAAACAAACTAGTAGTAAGTGGTTCATTGTAAAATATCGTGCAAACGCTAGATAACGTTCCACAAGATTTAATGGAGACGAATCACTTGGTTCAACTCATTCGACAGTGTATTCACATCTGTTAGAATATCATCAGTAATAATATCGTAGATTCTATGGAACTACGAGGAGCCTAGGCCGCTATCCATGATAATTTAGTGGCGGATGTGCTACCGGAGGTAGCACCCGATCAGACAGTAAAGTAAATACCACTCGGCCCTAACAACGTCTGTCCTAAAGGACAATCCTGGGCTCATGGTTGAGTTGGACACGTCTCTGGTGGAGATCGCATAGTGTTCTTTAGGTGGCAAAGACCTGCCTCGGGTTAGAAGGCCATTTAAATAATAATAATAATACATATTCATCCATTCATCATAGGCACAACAGCCCTATTGTAAAGCCCTGGCTTCATCCAACACCCTTCTCCATTTTATCCAGTCTGGCGCTACGTCGCTCCATCATCCGGTAAGTTTTAATGATGCAGTATCAATCTGTACACAGTCCCTCGGCCTTGGTCTTCCTTTCCTCCGAGGACAGGAAGGCTTGTTAACCATAAGCCTTTTCGGCGGCTGACTGTCCCGCATCCTTGACACCTGACTGGCCCACCGGAGTCTGGTCACTCTGATGACAACCGTGACCGGTATATCCTTGTATACTATATTTAGAATATTAAAATAAAGTCAAGTGCGTCGGAAAAGTTTGTAAACAGGTTGTATACTCCCCCCAGATCTATTTAACTTATACGGGGAGTATTTCATGAGAAAAACCTTTAAAAACTGAGAAGACAATTTCCAATCTATGATATGCTGACGATACTACATAGATACGCAGAAGAAATGGTCGAACTGCTCAAAAGAGTTGTCTGTCAAAAAATTAGGATTCAATATTACTAAAACCAAGCTGATGATAGTCAATAGAAGTAATCAGCTATCCAGATCTGTTAATCTTCCAGATCTGAAGAGGGTTAAAAAAATTCTATATCTTGGATCTCTAGTCGGACTGCTGACAATAACATGGACCGCTAAACGCACAAACACGACTATCCTGAAAGAAATGGGGAACGATAAAGATGACCGACTTTCTGCTACATGACTCAAAAGGATTTATTCGATGCTTTGGACATCTCGCTTGAAGGAACGATAGCCTGTAAAAGAAGATTCGGAACAAGAATGATCACGATCCTTAAACATCAGGGTTGGCTGTTAGCGATTGGAAGAGTTTTGGAATTGAGCCGAAGGAATACAGCGACTCAATGGTTGCATATTCCGGCCAGCACGACAACAACAATTCAACCTTTCTTGTAGCGCATTGTTACGGGGAACGAGTAGTGAATAATTTATGGCAGTAAGAAATGCAAAAGTCATTGGGTAAACAAAGGACAATCACCACAAAGCTAGCCCGAGTTGGATTGCATCCAGAAAAAGTGATGCTATGTGTGTGATGGGAATTTCAAGAGCGTCGTTCATCTAGAATTAATGTCAAAGGAAAAAATTAATGCAGATCACAACAATTAGAGAGATAGAAGTAGAAACACAATCAAACTCCTCCAGAATTAATCAATAGGCATTATCACGACAATGCAAGACTCTATTCAACGAAATACACCATCAAAAAAAATAGGTACTTTGAGTGTGAGTAACTGTTACATCTGCCTTATTCTGCAGATCTCTCTCTTTCTTAAATTTTTGCCTCCAAACCGAATAATTTCATTAATAACGTAATTCAAAAGACGGTAATCAGATGAGAAACTGTAATAGATTCACAGGGATAATATATTTGGCACCGCCGATATTTACTTTAAAGAAAAGATATCCCATCTCGTCCATAACCAGAATATCGCCGGAGAGAAACGCTTTATCTCCGTTACGAAACACGTCTTTAAGCAGCTTCTTGTCGCTATCGGCCTGAAATTATTTATATATTATTACGTAATCAATCAAAATATATTCCAATATATACAAAATGTATTACTTTATCGATATATCCGTGGTATTCGCGAGACGCGTTTCCTTTTGCAACCAATCCGATAAACATGCCAGGCTCGTCTAAAAAATAATATACGTTAGTTTTTTATTAAAATTTTTATTAATTCACATTTTCGCATAAAGCTCACTCGGTTTGCAGCGTATACAGAATCCATCGGCTCCTCGGATCGGATTATTGGCCAAATCAACTTTAATCACAGCCATCGGATGCAAACACACGGGTAATAACGACGGTACAAATCCGACAGCTCCCACCGTATTGTCAACATTTACTACAATTCACATTAATTGACGTATAATTAAACATTTATTAAAAATTCGATTATCGAGGGACCGAAAATAAATCCTTAATTTTTAAATTCGATGTTTTGACATCGTCACTATGATGAGATAGATCTAGATTGCTTCTGGAAATTATTACTAAAACTGGTACCAACATATGAAAGAAGCGAAGCTCGCCATCTTTGAGAGAAGAGTTTTATAGAAGATCTTAGGTCCAACGAGACAAATGGATGACACTTTCAGAATCAAAACTGACACTAACATCTAAAAATTATTAAACTGTATGCCCAAAGGCTGCGATAGATAAGCCATATGGAGGATTGAGTTGAAAATCCTCGGTTAATCATTGAAGAATTATCATAGAACCTCACATTATGCTTCAGTGCTGCGAGATTCGCTTTCACAAAAAATTTAGTCAGTAAATACTATATAAATTATAATTTCCATGGTCTATGGTATTGGTGTCGTCCGTACACAGAGGCCACCGACGGCCTTACGGTACTGAAGCGGTTAAATTGAATAAAATTAATTTTAAACGCTGTATGAACTATTTAAAAATAACAAACGAGTACAAAAACGTTTCTGTTCATACAAAGAATCTAAATACAAAATTACATCCGCCATATTCGATCGACTTAAACCAAACCGGAAAGCTGCAGCAGAGATGGGAAAAATGACGATAATTATGTTACGATTTATTTTGGATCCCCTCAATACATTCATCGACGCCTTACTGATATTTGCATTCCCTTCAGTCGCTCCGTACACCTCGTTGACTTGAGCGATTTTAAATCTTAAAAAAAATAAACAATTTATTACCGATTCTGTTAATTAATTATTGAATTACGTCGTAAATATCACAAACCTATCGACCATTTGTTGCCATATAGCGTGCCGCATGCCGTTTCCGACCATAATTCTGATACAATGTTCGGTATCTTCCGACTTGTTCGGCTGAGCGAGCAAATAGCGACACATCTCGCCAATATATTGCGCCACCTGCAAATCACTCGTTATAACTTCCATAATAATACTACGGCAGCATTATAAATATTACCGTGCATTTATATTTGATACAATCTTTCCAATAATTAGAAGCGCTGAACTTCTGCCTGATGACGCTCGGAATCCCGTCTATGAGAGCCGCTCCCGTCCCTACCATTCCGCCGGCGGTATGATACAACGGCAACGGATTATACATGATATCCCCCTTCGTATCGTTATTCCATCTCTTCAATCCTAACATATGTACTGTGGCGACGACGACCAATAGATATCTGAATAAATAAAATCGTATTAAAAATATATTTTAACAATGGAATCGATCGATTCATTGATGAATACTTTGAATTGGGTATAACGGCAGCTTTCGGCATCCCGGTCGTTCCAGATGTGTATATATAAAATAAGCAATCTCGATAATTCGGACCCACAATATTATCCGGTACGGTAGATGGCATGGTATCCAAGAGAGATGTTAAAAAACAAGTCGACGATGGATATGCAGTGGTCGGTTTACCGAGGCAATAGAACGGCAGATCACCGATACTCTCTTCTATCTCCGTCACGGCTAAAAAATATATACAATTAATAAATAATAATATATCGATATATATATATATGATTAACGTACAGTGTGCTAGATTAACGTCGAATATCATAGCTTTTGCTTTGGCCGCTTTGATGCAATACAAAAGTGGTTGATAGCGTAAACTGCTATTGATCAATGCGGATATAACACCTAATTTTGATAATCCAAGCCATATGCAGACATATTCGACGCAGTTCGGCATGAACAAACATACGACGTCGCCTTTACGGAGACCCGCCCCTTGAAATACTTGCGCCACTTTATTAGAATATTGTTCCACCTACGTAAATTAATTATATCCATAAATAACGCATATAAATAATCCGTATTTAATCAATATATTACTTCTGAAAAGCTCCATATCTTATCATCGCTGATGAAACAAGGATTATTCGGATATTTTTTTGCTCGTTTCGTAAAGAGCGACGCCACTGTTTCGTTATTTCTTCCCCATGACTTAGATCGTATCATTCCGCAGAAGTACCGGTACAAGAATCTAAAAATTATATTCGTTTGATTATGCGGTAAATCTATAAATAAATACATAAAATAAATGTCGATCGACGATAATTAAACTTTAGAATGCGAATGAATTTTTAATTAAATAATTGGTATATATCCGTGTCATTCGTATATATGGATAGATAATGCCGGCGTGAATATTTTATTGAAATGAAGAAAGTTGAGCTTAATCAATAACAGGGTGAGAACTACACATTTGTACGGAATAAAATATCGGCCGTTGTCTATTATTAAATTTTATCAATATGAAATGTACGTATCAAGGTTTCGTATGCGATATTGTGCTTTCAAATAAATTTAAATTAATTGGATCGAGATTTAGACGCGGTATCAACGTTTAATCAGAGTAATGGATTCGGAGCGCACATTACGTTTTATTGGACGTGCGATCGTTTTATTATCGTCGATTTTCATGTTTATTTTATTGCACAATCGATATTTTTATCATAATATTAAATCTAATTCTGCAACCCTATAATAGTGCTTCACACTTGACCGAGGTTTCTATTTGAGTAATCCAATTAGGGCGTAATGCGGATATCTTGCACAACTGTACTGCGATCTCGGCGTTAGCTTGCAATTATCACGAGGAAATATATTTAAATATATAAATAAATATATTCAATTAATCTCATTTGATATAACATGCGAAAAAAATAAACAAATGAATGTCAAATTTTATTTGATACAAAAATTTTGGTCCTAACAGCTTAAATATTGATCTGCATTTTAATGTCATATGCATATAAAATAGCATTAAATAAAATGAATTTTATGTATATTCTTATTATGTTAATTACGAATAATTTAAAATGTAATAATATATGACATCATGATTATTTTTTTCGTGTTTTTTTTTTAATTATTATTATAATTTGACACCATTTTTTTTTACATCGGTGTATCATGTGTGTGTGTTCATATTATATATGTATGCATTTCGCCGCATTGGCCTATATTGAAATAACAGATACTCTATGACACGCAAAATCAACAATTAATTATAAAATAAATGTATAATTCAACTTTAAAACAAAGGATTGTTGCTATTTATAATTTATCTACTCAATAGAATATTTATAATTTATTAATATGTTCTCAATCAGTATCAAAGTACATGATGGACATGAACTATGATACACTATAATGCAATAATGTGTTTTTTTTTCTCCTTATTTATTGTAATGATCATTGCAGTTTAGCATATAAATAATCATTGAGTTTTTTTAAATTAAATTAATTCTCAAGCCGAAATTGATCAATATGAATGAAATCGATTGGTTTACTTGATGTCCCTGGGTAGGGTCTTGTAGATGATGTAGATTCTTCGATGGTGCGAGGCGAGGAAGGGCAGCAAAGCAGCTATGGCGATGGCCAGGGTCCTGGGCAGCAGCCCCCATCCGGCCCAGGAGTCCCAGGCGCCCCACAAGGCCCACAGGGCGCCTCCGCCCGCCGACATCATGGCCAGAGCGATCAGCAGCGCGTGCATAACTCCACAATTTCAACAACACTGAGACAATTTGAATTTCTGATCTATCTCGAATGAGAAACGATCAGTTTTACATAATTTTGTTTATGTAATACTGCAGTGGTGAGTGGGGCGAGATGTTGATGTCGGCACAGCTGACGACCGAGTGAACCCCTCAGGGGGTTGCCCTAACCCCTCGCTTACCGTAGGGTAAAAAGCACCAACTGAAACCAGTAATATTATAATTAAATCGATTCGCTGGCATAGCGTACAAATACCCTTCACATGACACGAATTAAATATATTCTACATACAAATACATTTTTAATCAAATTAATCATAGATTATATACAAGATTTTGAATTAAAAATATTAAATCATTAAAAAATATTACAATTTTATTAGGTCAAATCGATATAATCTTCCTCTGCATAATTTAGCAGAACGGCATTGATAATAATACCGACAAGTTTCTCAAAAAATCTTTATTTATTCAGCAATATTAATTTTGTCCCCTTGGATATATAATACACCTGTCTTGGTGCCTTCTCCAATATTTTAAGCATATGGTATGGCGTCCATTTCCTTTATTGATCTTTATCCGTGTTGGAAAAACATCATTGTTTTATATTTTTCTTCATCTTCGGGGATAGTAAGAAGTCGCAGAGGGTCTTGTCCGGCAAATATGAAGACTGGTGCATCATAACTGTGTTGTTTTTGGCCAAAAATACATTGTACATGTGAACATTGTGATTATCACACTTTTAGAGTCAGCCAAATTTGTTTTTATCAAATGTGTGTATTTCATTGTTATTGAGACAAATACTTTAAAAGCTAAACTGAATAATTCTACGGAATCTTTCATATTTGCCAGTCATCGCTCCATCTTATTATTACGTTTGCACAAATACGTAAGGCATATCTAAGATGTTTTTCTTAAAAAAATGGTTGGAGAAGAATCAGTGTAAATGAGAAATATATCTAGTCCGCTATTATGCTATTATTGTCGTTTTTATTGAATATTTTAGTGAATCGTTCGATTATTTTAAAACAGATGCCAGGCACATTCATGTAAATTAGGTTATAAAACCTATGAAATATAAATATGTTTATTTAAGTTTTAATGTCATATGGAAACCACCGAGAATGAGTGTTACAGATAATCATCGTCGCGGTTTGCATATGGCATAAAATATTAAATGTAATTATAGTGCAGAGTTTATTAGAAATTAAATATTAAATAGTATTGAATCGTCATAATATTGATTTTCGTGTAAATTTCTGTATCAATTGTATTCCGCACAGTCACGTGGGGGTTAAATTCGGCGCAGGGTCGATCCCGAGTGGTCGCAGGGCGGCGGCGCAGCAAAAATGCGAAAATTTGGCAAGTTCCCTTCGTCCATCAATTAATTCCGAGCGTTTTATCAAAGCGTTGAACGAATCCCTCGGCACAATGAAACTATTTCTTTGTTGTTAACATTTATATCCGACACAAAGACGATGAAACTTACGCGAACGGCCGACACTGACTCGTCCCGATTTAAATAATGCATCACGTTTTATCCGCTCCTTTATTTTTAAAACGAAACGTTGCGTCTTAACACCGTCGTGTGCGGCCATGAATAGTATCGAGCATTAAAAAACTCCTCTTTTCGATACAAATTATATTTATCAATATAAAATATGTACATTTAAATATATTATAATTTGAAAAGATGAAATTTGTCATTAATTTAATCTACCTACATTTTTATTTATAATTGTTACATTGAAAATCGTATTAAATCGATTCTAGTCATGAATGAAACATGTGGTAGTCCTCTTCAATTCATTTATTGTGTCAAGCATCTGATCGTGTAGGATTCTTCAATATCTTCAAGAATATTATTTTCAAATACTTCATGATGCTATTCAACTATTAGACTGTGGAAAATAAAATCAGGTATATTTGACATTCATAAAATACGAACCGACATTGATAATAGTTGGAGGTCATCCTTTCTTTAACATGCATCACAACTAAATATCCATGCCGTTATTTATATGACGTATGCTTTTACTTCCGTTATGGGCAAGTGCCCCTTATCAGTCTCGACGAAGTTGTTCCACATTTCTCTCCGGTCTGCAGAAATTTACATATCTCGGCTCACTTATTACAAAAAATAATGAAACGAAATTGGAAGTATGAAGAGGAACCATGCTGGCAAACCAATGCTACTTTGGACTTGGCGTTGACAAAATAAGATGAGCGACAAATGGATATCCTGGAGAGGAGAATTCTGAGACGAATATTTGGAGCCGTATTCGACGACGGGGTATGGCGTATCCGAAACAACGAAAGCAGTACCAACTTTACAAGAATTTACCGATCACAGCTGTCGTCAGAGTGGCCAGACTCCAGTGGACCGGTCAAATGTCAAGAATGCGGGACAGTCCGTCGCCGAAAAGGCTTAAGGACATCTAGCCTTCCTGTCCCTGGAAAAAGTACGACCAAATCTGAGATGTTTGGACTGTGTATAGCGGGAACTTATCGGAAGATGGAGCGACGTGGCAACATACCAGATAAAATGGAGAAGCGTGTTGGATGGGGCCAGAGCTCCACAATATGAATATTGCACTTATGATGATGGTCTCCAGAAGGCCATCCACAAATTATGTATTTCGTGTCCAGAAGCCCTCGCTCCTTGTTAAGAAGTTCAAATTATGTGTCTTTATCTTTGGATAAGAGCTTTCAAGTCAATTATTTCAAACGACATTGAAAATACGGTAGATAAATTGAAATATTTTGACATTGGATGGACATTCGAATAATCTCGTACGTCTTTTAGATTTATTTGGAAAGAAAACAATACTCGACGTATACTTGAAAACATCGTACGTATACTTAAGCTTAGTAAGGCTTTTAATTAATACAAATACATGTCCATACCTTAATCCTGGAAGCGTTGATATTAGAGGAGTTCAGCTTTGAATCCGTCTTGGATTTTATATATCTCGATTCCTTGTCCACAGACGACCAACTAAGCTCGCCTAGTAATCTGAAGTAGAATAGTGCTGGAAAATTAGTGCTACTTTGAACTTTAACACCGAGACTCTAGATCTTCATCGGATTCTATATACCGACCTGAATGCTTGATTCTATTGAAGCAAAACATGCGAGACGTGGACATCTGACAAAGATACTGACAAGAACGTGAATTGGAGCTGTGATCGACGATAGAAAACAATCTATTCAACCCAACGAAGAGCAAAGGATGTGTAGGGGCTCCAAATTGTGTCACTTGTGTAGATGAACGATAAAAATTGTCGTAATCGCGTTAAGTTCTTTGCGGTGAAGTGTTGGTGGCGATGCGATGGCTGCTGACGTGGATCTTGCTCAGCGTGTATCGAATATGTGTTGTCTGCTGAGGCGGTTTCTCTGATGTCGTCTTACGGCGAAGATGGTCTACGGAGAACGATGTGCAAAGTACGATGGCATGCAGAATTGCTGACTTAGTGCGTGCTGAAGTTCAGCGGTTTGCAGCTTGTGTGAAACGAATTCTCATCGTTGAGAGTTTGCGACCGACGAGCAAGGCTCAAGTCGGGACTTGACGTCTGCACAACAAGACTCTCAGAGTGGCTTCAGCTCTTGATGAATCTCCGATCCTCTCTGCACTTTCGCTTAAATTTGCAGAATTAAATCTGGTTTTGTGTTGGTCTGCGTTTGACAGCTTTTGTTCATATATTTTTTTGTTCGGTTCCACAATACTATTTTCTTGGAATCGTACGTGGCAAATCCTGTTTATTGTTTGTATTTTTATAATTGAAATAACCTGCTTGATTTCTGTTTAACCCTTTCAATGCGGCGGGTCTAACAACGATTCTGCATCTGAGTGCGGCGCCGTTTTGGACCAAATTATTTTTTTGGCGAGGTAAATTTGAATTCACCGTTTACCGCTATATTAGACCATTTTCCTACAAGAGATTTATGCAAACATGTTGATTAGGATATATTCTTCCATCTCAACTAAAAAAATAAACTCGATTCGCTTTATTTTCGTAATAATAAATCGAACAAAATATCAATTGCTCAAACAGAGATTAAGTGAGAAAAAAATGGGAATGCGAATCAAAATCAAAAATGCGAAATGCAATTTTCTTATACCATTACATCCGTACACGTGTATGTGGAACATAATGTACGTGGAACACTCTTAACAACCCCTGAGCCGAGATACGTCACCGATACTACTGCGGAGATTTGAATGAGACACCACGCGCGATTTGAATCATTACGATGCATATTTACATATTACATGGTTCCTATAAATGTCTTGTGATATGTTGTATATTTATTGATAGCTGTGTTTATTAGCTGATTTTTAAAACAAACACCATCACTTAACTCGGTCTAGTTTACATGTAACGACAAGTTAAAATTTTAAAGAATCTCGCGCATGTACGACATGCGGCCGCACCCTGGACACGATTTGTATGCGCAAGTACGTCATGCGCCCCGCACTGAAAGGGTTAATCAGCTTTTGGGGTGGGCCGAAGTTGTTTGACGTGACCACCACAGATCTATAAGAACACAGCTTTCGTCAAGATGGTCAGACGGAACAAGCTTACCTGTTTCCAAATGAAAAGATAGACCAAAGCTGAGGTGGCTGAACATCATTGGGACTATGAAGAAAATGGAAAACTACGCTGCTGTAGGAATTTTCATTAGATTTTTAATAATTACATAAGCTCATAACCTCGATGCCTTAGCATCTTCCAGTAATTGAGCTATTGTTTCCTCAATCGACCTTTCGGTCTCGTATAGTATTTTACATTCAGTAAGGACTCTCGTGGCTCTATTTAGAAGTCTATGCGCTTAATAAATCGGATGATATCGGCAGCTTTGCTTAGCTCACCTAGCTCGTGTATATATTTTTTTTTTTTCAGAATTCTTCTGCGATAGAGTTTAATATTCAAGAAACTGAAGTTCTAAACGGCAATAATTCAGCAGCAATCGAAACAACATGAACCCCAAGCCATGGGAGAGCAAATCAGTCATCATAGAATGCAAATTATTGAATGATAACAAAAATATTTGACCAATCGTTGAACCCATTCTATGTGTATAATCTTTTTAAGAGGTTATCACGAGAGGCGACGTCGGAAATATATATTGAAACACAAATGTATTGTAAAAATAAATCAACAATTTATTCATGATAAAAAATACACTCACAATATTTTAAAATAAAATTGTGCACATATAAAAAATTATGTCGGCGTTACATGATTTGGAATGATTTTTAAATTAAAAAAAAAAAAAACAAATGAATTTCGAATCTGAAAAATTGAATCAATAAAAATATTCAACGATGATAAATATATTGTCTTTATAATTCCATACCTAGCACCATATTACACTAATAGAATTTAGGTCGTTTGTTTAAATTGTGCTGCAGTCCTTGTTTAATCCAAATAAATGCGTGCGATTGAAAAATATATATTTCATTAATCAATAACTGATTATTGTATCAGATGTGACAAAATTCTAATTCTAATACTTTTCTAAAAATATTTTTTTGTTACGATTCCGATGATAATAATTTACACAACCGTTACATGACTTTAATTATTGCTGTTTTAGATATTTTTCGATATTATACGGCAATTGATCGATAAAATAATAATAATAAAAAAAAAACATACAGGTACTGCGCCTTTTTATTATAAATATTTTTCTATACTCAACAGTTAGTTCATATACATTGTTCAACACATAATAATATAACATACTCGATAATCTACCGTTCAAAACCTTCCCTCGTAATCATTTAATCGCACTATGCTAAAATTAAAATTAATATCATTGAAAGGCGATAAATATATATATATATTTAAAAAATATGTGAGCAGAAATATAGCTTCATCACAGTTTGCTTTTACTTCATACACGGTTAACGGACAGTGTATAAAATAATTTAAGTGAACATTAAAAAAACGCAGTTTTCACAATCGAATTTGACCAGAGTTGATTTTTCCGTAGGCTTCTTGATCGAGCGGCAAATACTGTCCGGATTTCGTATCCAAATAATACACCTTATCCTTGATTACGTTCGGATCGAAGCCGTCCTTTTGCAAATCGGTTTTCTTCATTTTAAATGTTCCTACGATAAAAAAAAAATAATTAAATAAAATAAATAACCATTGCTATCGTAATTTATATAAAGACGTACCTGTCATGTCGACTTGTTTCAATACTCTGATAAAAACGGGACGAGCGTACGAAGGTAAATCTCGGCTCAGACCGGTGGATAATTTTGCAAGATCTAACGTGCCTTCGGGATCGGCTATACCGCACATTCCGGCACGCCCTTCGACAAGCGGCACCTATAACCATAAAAACAATTAAACAATACGGAAATCGGATATAAACATTAAGGGGACCGAAAAGTAATCAAAATTTCTTCGATGAGCTCACTCACGGTAAGTTTTGTTATTACGATAGAAATTATTACGTTGATTAATATTTAACCCTTTAATCGCCAAGTCAATTATATGGATTTTTACCGTACGCCACCATTTTTGATAATCGAATTTTCCATGAAAATGACGCATAACATCGGAAAATCATTTTATACTTAACCTATTATTGGTTTTCAAAGAAAAAAAAACAAAAACGCAAGATTTAAAGAACGTCTCTCCTTCTGCCACGAACGATAAATATTATTAAATAAATTTTTATTTCATTATTTCAAGTTATTTTTCTTGTAATAAAACACATTTTATAAGTAGCACAAAATGCATCTAGGGCTGCCACAAAA
>JAGXCT010035905.1:9771-33832 GCA_022495035.1 Philopotamus ludificatus | reverse complement strand
AATACATCAGATTTTTTTCAAAATTTTTGACCTTGAGAAAAACGAGCGCAAAAAGCGGTGCTGGTGGTTAGACCGATTTCGCGTGCCTGCACGCCGTGATGTCTGAACAGTTAAGGTTTTATTAATAAATAAATATTTTTATTACTTTTCAGTCCCCCTAATAAATATGATCAAGTTTACGTACCAAAACGCCGTACACAACGGCATCTCGATGCTCAGCTACTTGGGATACGGCGGCCTCTACTTCGCTAGTCGATACGTTTTCACCTCGCCACCTGAACGTATCGCCAGTTCTATCCTTAAAGTAAAGATATCCTAACTCGTCCGATGTGAGTATATCACCCGATATGAAAGCTGAATCTCCGTGAGTGAAGACGTCGCGAACAATCTTTTTCTCGGAAGCTGCCTTATCGACGTAACCTAAAAATGCCCTAGTCGGATTGTTTGGTTGAATTTTTCCGATGAACACGCCCGGTTCGTTTGCTTTACACCTCTAAAATAAATTGCATCGATATTAGTTTTCGATTATATTACATTATTTAGTGAAATCGTAATACATACCTGACATAGTCCTTTGGCGTTTCTGACCGGCTCACCGGTGTGTTCGTCCACTTTGATGAGGGCGATTGGATACACGTAGGGTATGATCCTCGATACAAATCCGATCGCTCCGACGGTTCCGTCATTATTAACTATGTTTGCATTGCCCTCGGTGGCGCCGTAAAATTCTGTGATGATCGGAATATTAAATCTGTCTAAAAATTGCTGCCATATCTAAAAAATAAATACGATAATAATATCATTAAATGTGATACGACTAAAAAAATATAGGTATATAAATGAGATAAACATTTTATAACGATCGGAACAAAAAATCTTTAGAAAAAAACGAAATCTTTGAAGGGCCGCAAGTGAAAGTGTAGCGGGCCACAGATCGCTCACCCCTGCTATAAACTATACTTTAAAGTTACTCTGGTCTAGAATTATGAGATTAAAGGTGTAAGAAGTGAGAAGAAACGATCTCCATCACTCCTCCCGTCGCCCTGGCCTTTCCAATTCAACATTTCACTTCTGTCATCTGATCCCAGCCATTTTGATTTTTTTCTACTGGGGCATTTTTTCAACAAGTTGCTTTTTGTTGCTAGCATATATTTGCAATCAGTTGAAGATCTTTATCATCTATTCCTATTCATCTTAGAGGCTATCCAGCTCCAGCTACGATGCTTGATCTGTAGTTTTATTGATACTTCAAAACTGAGTCAGAGGATTACAAAAATCCGATATGAGTAGGAAGCGGGGACTGAGCTAAGATAGTACCCGGATAGGTTAATCCTTTGGCAAAAATCTATGAATTCTAGGAATTCTTTATGACACTGGAGGGGAATGTAAGTAACGCTTTTATCCATCCTTAAACCCACCCTGTAATCTTATTCACATCATGTTAAATAACTTAAACAAAGTGAGAGCGCTGAACGTACTCGCTAGCTAACACCAACCTTGCTTTTACAGTTAAATCCCATACAAGAGTACTCAAATCTCTGTCACCAGTAATAGGTATAGAGATACGACTATCACGGGCAAGGTTGACCCGGCTCCCTAGCCATCCAAAGGCAAATGCCAGGATAGTACCTTAAGCAATTTCCCATCACATTATCGCTTCCTACAAACTCACCCCGTCCTTCAGGTCCCAGGCCATAGTGGCAACAAGGAAACTCATTTAGATCGTAGGGCGATCATTTAGTGCAGGGATGAGCAACCTTTTTTAACAACGGGCAATTTACAAATTCAAAAATGTTGTGCACATTAGGAATTTATAATAATACAAAAATTGAATAAAAAACTTAAATTATCTCTTTATCAACAAAATAAACCAACTATATAAAATTACAGAAATAAAACACTATGAAATACTATTAAAAAAAAACCAGCGAATTGTTCTAAATTCGTGTAATTTTGATAGAAATTATGTCAACATTTTGAAATTTATTTCTTAAATCGTGAATTAAAATTAAATGGTGAACAAAAAATGTTAAAACTAAGAGTGGTTTTCACAGTCTAAATATGTTAAATGTGACTCAAATTCCGTTTACTAATTTTTATAAATGCTGGGCATATTTTCGGGTTTCTGAAAGAGTTTCTTAAAATGAAATGTGTGCAAAGTGTTCTTTGACAACAGATGTTTATTCCAAATTTTTAGTTTGCTAAGAGCATTAATTCTATCAAACATGTTATGAATAACTATTTCCCTGATGTTTCCGTTTGGTATTTAAATGCGATTTATATCGTGAAGAAACAAAATCCGCACATCCATCTTTATCTTCGAAATGGGAAATAGATATTCTTTCATTTCCACAAACAATTGAATATGATTTTAAGTTATATATTATTTTTAAGCATAGCATACATTCCCAACCGACGCACCTCTGTGTTATCAAATTACATCACGATATTCACTTCTCCAAATCATATAAAAAAATCTTTAAGTTGGCAGTGGTTTAGCATTTCGAGATGAGAAAATTATTTGGTTTATTACAGGCGGTAGTGACGTGCCCATATTGAAAACTTTTACAAAGATTCCTTTTAAAAATATAAACTTTCATCAACACCAAGGAATGCATGAAATTGAGTCTGCGGGACAATTTTTAAAAGTCAAAATGTAAAATCATTGGCAGGCCGCACGAGAAAGCTCGGCGGGGCATGCGGCCCGCGGGTTGCTCACCCCTGATTTAGTGGATCAACCTGCACCAGGATTATGTAGCCAACTAATGTTGTTCTTGGACTGCTTTGAAATGACGGAGGCAACCCCAACAACGACGAGCACGTGAAGAATGGAAAAGTAAAAGCCAAACGAAATCATCATCATCATTCAAATAAATAAATATTTAAAATTAAAATCAATTCCCCACGGACGTATACCATAGATTATAAATAAATATTAATTATATCCTTATGTTTATAAATTTATTTAAATCGTAGAATATATTTTTTATGTTAATCTGAAAGTATAAATATAAAATTAATACCTGAGGTCTAAGTCCATTACCGAACATGAGTCGTAGTTTGTGCTGTTTATCGATGGGATTTGGAGGTACAGCGAGTAAATATCTGCACATTTCACCGATGTAATTCGCAATCTATTCAAAAACAAGATGAACTTGAATACATCGTCGTTATCATCGATTACATAAAAAATAAATATAATATATACGAACGGTAGCATTGAATTTAATACAATCTTTAATGAAATTGGAAGCGGAAAATTTGCCTCGTATTGCGACTGTAGTTCCGTAAATTATAGCCTGTCCGACAGCGGTGATGCAACCTGCCGAATGGTAGAGAGGCAGAGACGTATAGACAATATCCTTATCCGTCAGATGGCATAGATGATGGATACCACCGCACATGAACATGTATCTACGATAAAAATACACAATATTATAAATACATTGTTGATTATCGCGTTGAAATAAAATATAAACAAAAAAAACCTTGAATGAGTGATGACGGCTGCTTTCGGTAGACCGGTAGTGCCCGACGTGTAGATATACAAAAGTTTATCATGATTGAATGACCTGTCGGGAGCCAGAGGAGGCGGAGTGGTATCAGCGCTGGCTAATAACGTGGTTAGATCTTTGACTCCTTTATCTCCCTCCTCTGCGGTACCGTTTGATACAGACGAAATTCCGGTCGGACTCCATCTATACAACGAAATCGACGGACTCAATTCGCCGGCAATGTCTTGGACAGCTACAAATTATAATAAAAATATTAAGCAACGCTATTTAAAAATAAAAATAATGAGATAACGCAAGTAAACGAACCTTGTTCATATTCTTCGGCGTAAATTACGGCATCGCACTCTCCGACGGTGATGGAATGGAGAAGAGCTTTTCCTCGTTGGTTGTTATTGATCAGAGGGATGACGACTCCGAGTCGCGCGAGTCCCAGCCAGATGGCCGGATATTGAGCGCAATTATTGGCGAGGAGACCAACAGCCTGTCCTTTGCGGTAACCGTGAGCGCGGAATACATTGGCCACTCGATAACTAAACTCTTGTACCTGACGAAAATAATTTTAAACGTGTTAGATAACGAGAACTTGACCTAGATTTAAATAAAAAATAAACGCAGGAGGTCATGTTCAATGGCACTCTATAAATTATTAATTGTCACGTTGGGCGTTCTATGAAGAGTGAAAACGTTGCATAATTTTGCAAACCTAACGTGAATACTAAAATATAGCATTGAACATGATCGCCGTATTAACGACATATTAATCGACGAACCTGTGAGTAGCTCCACGATTCTTCGGCGTAGAGGAAGCACGGCTTGTTGGGATACTTTGCGACGGTTTCGTCGAATATGTCCGGCATCGTCATCTTGTTGCGGGAGAAGTACTTCACCTGCCGCAGCAGCTTTACGTAACCCCATACTGCTCTGTAAAAAAAATATAAATTATTATTTATATGAATCAAACGAGGGAGTTTAGATTCTACCCCAGTTAATACCCTAGCGCATGGGGCTGCTTGGCATATGTAACTCTCGAGAAAAGAAGGTCCATACTTGACCATACTTGGCAAAGCACTTCTTCTTTGTTTGGCGCAGTACATAACCCTCTTGTACTGTGCGAGTTGCCCTTATTGACCTCACTAGCATCGAGCTCGTTCGTGTGTGCTTTTTCTTCCGCCAAATGTGAGGACAGGTACTCTGAGCTATTACTCAGAACCACTTGGGCAGATAAATGAAGAAGTTGAAGAGTGTATTTTTATGTGGTTCATACAAAGACGATCATTTGGACAGCCAATATCTGGTCCATTATTGTGTGAAAGGGAATATTTTTTTAATGCAAGATTAAGTAGATTCCCCATTCAAAACAAGCTCGGGCTGTGAAAGATTCAAAGGACGGCATGGTATCAGGGGCAGAAATTCATGGGGAAAAGCTTTCTGCCGACATACCTTCAGCAAACACTTTCATTGACACATTGAACATTTTGTGGAGGGAAGGATTCGATGAATAATTTATTTATAATGCTAGTGAGACCAGTTGGTATTGGAAGAAACTATGTGTCAAACAGCATCAAGGCGTGAAAATACTGCACTAGGGTACAAAATTAGTAAAGAGCGTGTCACCATATTAGTTGTGTGCCAATGCAACAGGCAGACATAGACTTCCATAGGACATAGAAATTATAAAGCTTATCATGAATAACTATTTCTATTCTTATAATAATCTTTTTTTTTTAAAAGTCAAGATATTTATGAATAATTCATCAATATCTTGAGTTGAAATGCTTGGGGTCTATTTTTCCTTATAAAAATAGACCCCTTCCGGAATGACAGGGTTAGTTTCGACGTGGACGTGGCTTTATGTGGGGTACCAATGGCTTGTAGGTAACAGTGGCTTATAGGTAACAGTGGCTTGTAGGTTAGATGTTTGTGAGATGACTGTTTGTCATTTGGGGTAAATCAAAGAACCTAGATGCTTTAAAAATATCAATAGTCTTCCTCCGGTTGAATATGATCATCAGAAAAAAGCCTGGATGAATGGTGAAATATTAGTCCAACACATTCTGAAGCTTTTCAGTGTTTAGATGTCGTGATGAAGTGGTTTGAGAGTCAAGAAGAGTGTGATTCAGGACAACTTATATGTTTTAAAAGTATTCGCGATTTAGCAGCTTCAAAAGGAAAAGCTAGTTTTAAGCAAAAATCGATAATTGTTTTTTTTTTAATAAAAAATAATTTAATATAAAACTGAATAAAAAAAATATTCATACTGAATATAATCGTCTTTTCCTGTAAATTATGATTTTTTTGATTATCCGGACTACCTTCATCCCCAATTAGTCCGGATAATCGAGGTTCTACTGTGTTTAATATTTTTGAATTATATCTATATTTTATTGTTATATTTTTATGAGTGATTGGCGACCTGGTTTAATCTATAATGCCAATCGGGTATTGTTTTTTCATGATAAATAAATAAATAAATAATGACTACAGTGAGGCAGGGGTCGAGCAATGTTTATTACGGTCACCGATTCAAAGTTCTGTTTGTTGACGTAGTGATTTGCATAGGCAATATATGCGTGAGTAAAAAACGATTAATAAGTATATTTTATTTTTAATGATATTTTAATAAATTCATTGAGCGAAGAATAAATTAACTGATTCACAAATAATGTATTATCTCAGGTTTTTCTAATTAAATTTCGTTAATGTGGAATATTGTAGACAATTAAAAAAAATCATCATTAGGTTTTTGTTTAAAGCGTTGATTTCTTAGAATTCCTTGGAAATAATTATGTTTACCAATCATATGACGGCTTAAATGGCTGGAAATTTCCTATACATCGCCATAACATTTGATCAATTTGATTT
Organism: Philopotamus ludificatus; assembly: GCA_022495035.1. Lineage (NCBI taxonomy): Eukaryota > Metazoa > Arthropoda > Insecta > Trichoptera > Philopotamidae > Philopotamus > Philopotamus ludificatus. Next base: position 27,455 of record JAGXCT010035905.1, on the reverse strand, counting down.
ACTTAATTATTTTATTAACGCCACGCAAGTCATCACTCGGATTTTCAAGAATTTTCGCCACGGACAGGGTCTTAACCTGAAACAAGTCTATCTAGTAATCTAGTTGAAATGATAAAGCTTTTTGAATGCTTAATTTTTATTTTCTTCGATATAAATAAATGCTTAGCATGTTTGCTAAATCAAACCACTCTGTATAATGATCTTTCAGTTGAAAAAAACAGTAATTCTTATAGTATAACATCATCTTTTTTCAGTGTCTAATCTGAAAAGGCTATTTTAAAAGAAAAGTTTTTTGTTTTTACGTTAACCCATCCGTCACGGCGGCTCGAAAACAACCGAGTCGTCCGAAGGGGGTCTATCAGAGACCCCAAGTACGAATTCTTCATCAATATCTCGACATTTTGTTTTTAAATGGATCATTCTAAGCATAAAAATAGTTATTCATTATATGCTTCATTATCTTTACCATAACACTTTAACATCCGCTTACGCCACGTTGGCGTCCTGTCTTAGCCAACTGTTATCTACCGCTATCTACGCTTACTTTAAGATTATGAAACATTAAAAATATATAAGTATGAACATTTTATGGACAGGGGTTTCCCACCTTTTTATAAATAAAATATATATTTTTGAGATTCGGTTCTCCAAAATGTTTACGAACACGTAAGTATCAGGCGTAAGTTTTAGGCGAAATCGTGCGGTCGGTAATGTGTTAATAATTTGGTCGATATTATGGATTTTTTAACTTGTTCTTTAGACTTTTTAGACTAATACGAATAGTTTGGAGGATTTATATTAATAGAGTTGTTCGAAAAAAATCAAAAACCTGGGATCCCCAATAGACCAATCGGCACGGCTAGGTTAAGTAATCTTCGCCTCGTACATTTTGAAGATTCAAAATGAACTAGAAAAAAATATTTTGGCTTCAGATATCGTTTTTAAATAGTTTTTGATAAAATTGAATGGAAGTTTGTTCAAATCAATAATAAATTATTTGTGTATTTTTATAGCATTCGTGGCGGATTGATTTCACGCATCTAAAATTCGCGTTTTCATAGCACTTGAATATATAATACAGTCGAACCCCCTATTAAACTACTCCGAATAACGCGATGGATTGAATTATTCTATATCTATAAGAGAATACCATTTACAGAGCATAACATCTTTGAGAGCAGAGTTTTGCAGAAGATCTTCGGTACAATGCGACATGTGGATGGGAGTTACAGAATCCAAACTAACACTAAAATTGATAATAGTGATTAGGCATTGCAAATCACAGTCAAGTCCAGAACATGGAGGAGATTTATATTCAAAGGCGATGGAATAAGGCAAATTACATCCTGACGCACTGCCACAAGTTTTGTGGTTACATTACGACAGCTGCTGCTTTCGTACAGCGGTTATAATCTTCGAGAATAAATGTCGTCGACATCTGGATCTGTTGTATTAACTAGAACTAGTAACACATTAACACTTTATGAGCCGCAAGGTTTTACATCAAACCTAGATTGGGGGCCGCATGGTTTTCAAGAAATTTGCAAAATATTATACAAAATAAGACCTTTAGAAGAAATCCCATAACTTTATAATGTATCAATCTGTATATTACATTGTGCATTGCATGTTTTTTCTGATGACGAAGTAAGGGGTATGGCTCTCACGCCAAAAGGCGTGAACGGCTCATAACGCTTGGCTACAACATCACGCCTTTTGGCGTGAATGGCTCATAAAGTGTTAAGATATCCCTTAGAAATGTCCCATGTCGAGGGCATGGAAGATATCCAGGATGGAGAGAGGAGATGTCTGAAGATTTCTTCTAGAGGAAACCAAATCCCATCCTGCGATGTAGCGTAAGGAAGAACACGATGAACAGTGCTATTCAAAGGTGTCTTAAAAAAAGGTTCATTATCCTCACGTTTCAACAACGAATCGCAAACTAAATTGCTTTCACCAGGTTTAGCCATATTCAGTCGACGCGGAATCGTAACATTGAGCCAGCTGACGTGGCCAAGCTGAAGCAGACAGTTATGTCAACATTGGACTCGACTTATTTGCAGAATATCTACTAGATTAGTGTGACTAAAGTCGAACGGACTCTTCGGTCAATATTTCAACACGACGGCCTATCGACGGCGCTCGAAACGTATCTGCTCCAATAATTGCGCACGTTTCACGAGATCATCTTGGTCTGAATGATTCGGGGGACCGTTAGGAATGCCAGATGATATTGCCGCCAAATAAAACCCGACGATAATAACTAACTGTACACGTAGAAATTTGACAATGAAATCACTATAACGAAGCAGCTGTTGCCGAATCGTGCCATTAAAACCATGCATTATTGCGCAATCGTCGGTTATACCCCCGCGGACGAGTTGCCGAATCACCGTTTCGGAATTTATATAACAATTTCCCAAAAAAAAACATATTTTAAATAGAATCAAGAAAGCGAATAATGCGATGCGTTTATTTAAACGCACGCCAATAATTATATATCATTGTTCGGTCGAAACAATGACGGCGGATTACGTAGGTAACCATCGTGTAGAAATCGCCATGGAACACGGATTATTTAATTATTTATGCCGTCTGCAAATTATGAAAGCAGATGCGACAAAGTAATAAAATCCCCCTCCCCCTATTTGGAGTTTATTTGAAAGTAGCGTCGTTAATTAATCGCTTACGGCCAAAAAAATGACGTGGGATATTTATAAAAACGCGAAATACATAATTCGGCCATCTTGATACTCTTTTTGTATTTAGACATTATACCATTCCAAAAAAAAGGTAAAAACAACATTTTTATTCGCGCTACTTTATTAATCGATAATATAGAAAATAAATACTGGTTTTTATTGAAAGTATCTCCATTTTTTTTCATTGGACAGTTTTTACCGTTTCCTATCGCTGCTAAATAGAATAGTCGAGACGATTTTTTGAGATAATTATAGTGGAACCTCGAACCATTGTTTTTCAGTGGACCTTAAAAAAAATAATGCAAAAAAAGCGATAAATGCGGGATTATTTAACATTATTTTTGTATACACCTAGTTATTATCTTTAATGAAAACGTAGAAGAGTATCTATGGGATGGATTTCCTTTCAGAAAGATTTTAGTTTTATTATTTAAAAGTAAGAGATTAACTAATTCTCGCTGTAATAGAATTAATCATATACACATCTGATCAGATCTTCAATTCATTTCGTATGGCTTTATTCTTACTTTTTTATAACCTAGCCGTGCCGATGTGGTCTATTTTAGACTCTTTTCATATAAACCTTAATATCACAAATGTTTTGTATTTGTCTAAACAATAAATATTATAAATAATCATTGCCTTTATCGTCTGCAATTACGATAAAAAAAACAACAATATTCGCTTCTGTTGCCACGGACGCGATGTTTTTTCTTGCTGGCATCCGGCACGATTAGAAATTCGTACGAATTCAATTAGAAAAACAAATATCAAAATATTTACAAAGAATTCATCAACATCTAGACTTGAAATGCTTGGGGTCATTGATAGACCCCCGTTCGGACGACGTGGTTGTTTCGAGCCGCCATGATAAATCACCTTATTAAAAATTAGTTATGCAGAGCAAAAATACCGTTATAGTAAAAACAAAACGATCAATCGGGATAAAAACACGGAACCATAAGAGAACGATAAATCGAAGTTAATTCATTTTCTTTAAACTTCAAAGTCAAATCAATTATATATTATAAGTTTTTTCTATTTAAATTTGAAAAAATGAATTTATTAATAAAATATTTTCGTTGTTTTATTTGTTGAGAAAATTCTTCAGCTTTTTGAAATCTAACATGTGTATTGATTCCTCGTCCATTTGTAATGGAATCTCTATGTAGGTCAATCCTTTCGAAAGGTTAATCATAAGTCGACACGAAGATTTTTCAACATGTCGGACCGATTTTATCATATAAATACTACGTGTCATAAACTTTTTGTATTTGTCTAAAAAAAGTCTAAAGAATAATTATTATAAATAATTATTGTCCGTATGTGTTGCCACGGACGCGATGATTTTTTTCGCTCGCATCCAGCACGATGTGCCGAGTACGAGTGAAACATGCGATTAGTTATAAAAAATTCAAAACATCGATCAAATTATGAAGCACATCATGAATGTCAATAATGCTTGGGGTCTCTGAGAGACCCCCTTCGAACGACACGGTTGCTTTCGAGCCGCCATGACAGATGGACTAATCAAATGTTCATTATTTGAAGCTAAATATCTTGCTTACCATTAAGGATAAAATAATTCTAACAAAATATGGGAATTAGCTCTGTAGATTGGCTTAGGAATATTCAAAATTAAATACCCCACTAGTATAGAGATACGATCGCATTATACTTTAATTTACGTCAAATTTAGATAAATACAGTAAACTTTCCTATAGTGCTCCTCTCTGCTATAGTGCGGTTTTATATAGGGAGTTGGACAGTCCTTCCTATAATGTTTCTAGAGCTAAATCTCGTAAAACACGTCCTAAATTACATATTTCATAAATATGTAATAAAATATTTGCCAGAGTTAATGTTCCTCAATTTCGTTTGACATATTCTGCTGTGACTGGGTGATCATCATGAAGAACAATACTCCACTCAATACAAATAATATTAAAAAACCCTAAACTCTAAATTTTGGTTGGTTGCCTAGTCTTCGATAAGGTGGTCCCTACCTCTGCGTTATAGGAGTTTGACTGTATTATATTTTTCACGATATATTTCCTACATCAGGCGAGAAGTTAGTAAATCTTGAAAGCAAGTCTAGGAAATAAGGGTAGAAGGTCTACCGTAGCATGCACACTAAGATGTTTATAGATGTATTGCTACCAAGGAATAAAAAGGATTCCATAGAGTACTTTAACTTCATCAATCAGTAGGAGCATTGTATCGTATTCTGCTGATCATCATTGAGAGGTAGTGAAGACAACTGTATAACTTAGTAAGATTCTGATTTACATCGTCAGATAACAATATGATATGGTCACTAGAACTTAGTAGATCGCCTACGTCGGATAAGCCACGTGAAGAAGAATATTAGAAATGCTAATCATCGTTATTTTCATCTTTAAACCTAGCAACCGGTTCTCTTATATTGGTTGGGCTTGGCTTTACTAGAATCTGCTATTGGAGTCATGGAAACGATCATGACCCGAGACCCGATAACAATTGTAATTAAATATAATTGCATTTGATGTGACATTATGCGCAGATCAAAGTTCCTTCTGTTGTTATTTGAAATGACTAATCCGAAATCCGCCATAATCTAAACATAGGCGCTCTGACATCACGACTATCCCACTCTGATCCTTCCCAGCACGTTATCATCACACGACAAATCAACAAGGAATCCACGTGTCCATTCACTGGTCACGTGGAGCTATCGCGCGTTGTTAGCTAATGCGAACACACACATAACCCGACGGCCTCTTCCTGCCAATGAAACTACACCGACACCACGACGGTGATTAACCGCGACAATGAGCGGCCACTAAAAATATGTTACGACCCTCGTTAACCAAACACGTTTGGTTTACCACAAATTGTTATTCGCGCGGCGGTCGCCGTAAATCATTCGCGATAATTGTCGCAGATCCCAGACCGTGGTACACAGTGGGCCGGACGACGGCCGATCCTACTTACCCGATGGCCTGATTCTGGACAATGCGGCGTCCGCGTTTTGACGATGGCCCGTGTGAAAACGCGCGGAAATGGACCAGACGATTGTCTGCGAACGCAGAGATAGCGTCTCCTCGGCCAGACGAAGAGAATAACAACGACGACGATGATTGCGTGAGAACTCTGGTATACCTTCTCCCATTTTTTTGTGCAATTATCGTTACACGCCCCGATCGTAACGCAGTTAATTAGTTTTCAAAGAAAACACGACCATTGTGAACGATTTATAAATGACTTGCTCTTGCTGTGTATGTACAGTAATGCCTCGCTTAGCGTTGCCACTGTTAACGCTGATTCGCTAAGCGATAATCCAAGAACGTTACACTTCAATGCAAGGTAGACATAACTACTAAAGACGACGCCCTTTAACAAGGGTTATTTTAGACTCAGTGTTTCTACCATGTGTACAGACCCAAAGGCATTCATGTCGTTGATGGACAATGATCCATTAAGCCGTATCAACTCATCTGAACTCTAGTTCTGCATTCTAGTAGAAGAGCATAGTAGTCTATTGATTATGTATCCACGCATAAATTTAAGATGGTATTCAAGAAAAACTACAGCAACATGTATCCAACAATGAGATGTATGAGTAGACGAAGAGAGGTATGGCATATGCTGCATATTGCAATGCTACCAGAAGAATTCATCTTTACGGAGAAGGCAGACCTAGAAAACCTCGAATCAGTATAGAGATTTCATACAAAAAGATATGGAAAATCTGGAAATCATCAAATGATAGGATCTCGTCTGGAAGCGGCAGTTGATAAACATTCAACGAAGTAAATGGAAAATGGTAAAGAAAAAGGTCGCTGGCCTCATCCAATGCCTTTCTCCATTTTATCCGGTTTCCCACCACGTGGCTGCATCTTCCAGCAAATTTCAATGATGAAGTGTCCCGCTGTACAGTCCAACCACCTCAGGCTTGGTCTTATTTTCCTCCGGGGACAGGTAGGCTTGTTTTGAAGTCTTTTCGGTGGCTGATTGTCCCACATCCTTGACACATGACCGGCCCAGCTCCTCGTTGCTTCGGATACGCTACTACCCGTCATCGAATATCCGTCTCAGAATCCTCCTGTTTAGGATATCTAGTTGTCGCTCATCTTGCTTTATCAGAGCCCAACATTCAGACCCGTATGTTAGGACAGGCCTGATCAGGGTCGTGTAGAGCTTGATTTCAGTCTTCTTTGTGAGGAAACTTCATATTTATTGTAATAGGCGACCCGAGATATGTGAATTCCTGAACGGCTTCCAAGCTGTACTCTTCGACTCAAAGTCTTCATTGATCCTCAGTCCATTACCGCTCACATTATTCGAAGGTAGATCGAAGGAAAAGGTGCATCTGAATAATACGACCGTTCTGGTGCATACAAAATTCTAAGGACACGATATGTCGGATAGGGAGTGTCTTAACCCTTTCAATGCGGCGGGTCTAAACACGATTCTGCATCTGAGTGCGGCGCCGTTTAGGACCAAATTAATTTTTTGGCGAGGTAAATTTGTATTCACCGTTTACCGCTATATTAGACCATTTTCCTATACGGGTACATACAAACATGTTGATTGGGATATGTTCTTCCATCTCCGCTAAAAAATAAACTCGATTCGCTTTATTTTCGCAATAATAAATCGAACAAAATATCAATTGCTCAAACAGAGATTAAGTGAAAAAAAAATGGGAATGCGAATCAAAATCAAAAATGCGAAATGCAATTTTCTTATACCATTACATCCGTACACGTGTATGTGGAACATAATGTACGTGGAACACCCTTAACAACCCCTAAGCCGAGATACGTCACCGATACTACTGCGGAGATTTGAATCGTTACTGTTCATATTTACATATTACATGGTTCCTATAAATTTCTTGTGATGATGTTGTATATTTATTGATAGCTGTGTTTATTAACTGATTTTTAAAACAAACAGCATCACTTAACTCGGTCTAGTTTACATGTAACGACAAGTTAAAGTTTTAAAGAATCCCGCGCATGTACGACATGCGGCCGCACTCTGGACACGATTTGTATGCGCATGTACGTCATGCGCCCCGCACTGAAAGGGTTAATTCCAGAAACCTCTTGATGGACGTTAAAACTAGCACCATCATTTTTTATCACTAGATATGGCTAATACAAAAGATATGGTTTAAGATGCGTGTGGAAGCGGTAACGATGAAGAATTGAATAACGTGTGACTGCTCGATTGGATAGATAAAAAAAACATAATTGTGTATAATACTACTACGACTAGATAAGATTTGACTTTCTTCGCGAGCAAGCTTCAACACAGCTTGTCGCTAGAAGATAACGTACGTCTCCTGCTCTCGTATCATCCTGTAAGTCTTATTTGAATTAATCCAACATTTCAGTGTCTTTTATTGTGAAATCCACCTAGTGCTCTTCTAAGCCAAAGATTTCGCAAAAATCTACATTTTACTATAGTTATTCTCGCTTCTATATTTTTGCCTCCCACGTCTTATTAGTACATGATGGTCTCGTAGATCTGAATGATCCGGATCTTAAGGTCAGCAGGTGCTGGCTGCCTTATTGTATTATCATCTGCAAACTTGTTTTGATGATTGTCGGCAGTAAGTGCGCTTTGGCGTTGTTTTATTAACACTCGAAGAACCTATTAAAGAGGCGGGGTCTTACTGTATTTACATAAATTTATGTACGCGTACCTAATAGATATTAAAATTCTTCACATTCATTCGTGTTGATGTAAAATGTGCCAGAATCTCGGAGAAAGTTTTTTAATCGACAAGCGCAACGAACTGCTGGAAACCGTTTAATCAATCAATTCGAAGTCCAAGGTGAAGATATTTAGATGTGACCGGTTAATTAGTGCTTTATCGAAATAATATTGAAGCAAGACCAAAAAATTATCAATCAACGGTTCTTCGTGTAGCATCGAGTCGTCTTAAATTCGCATTAGCGTTTAATCGTCTTCTTGCACACAATTTCCTGCGGCAAAATTGCTCAACATCCGCAGAGCGGACCAGACAGCAAACGAGCGTTGCATTTTGCAACGGATGAAAAACGCATCTTCGGCAGACCGTGGCCGACATCTGCGCCGATTCCGAACGGAAACCAGCACTGCGAATAGAATAAGATAGCATTATGGCGTCCTCTGCAGATTGTTCGGCGAGATAGTGGTACGGAGCCGAGATGGCCGAGTTATCGCCGGTATTCAGTTCATTTTTTTCGATCCGGTGAGCGGATTTGACCTCAAAATCTTCTTCGGAGACAGCTTGCCGTAGGAGATTCCCTCCCACGGTGCCGCCGCCGACGACGAAAAAGCGGACGCAGCAACACCGGAAAAGGTTATTGCAGCAACGACGATTAAAATTTGCATACGAAAAATTCATCGGCAATTCGCAAAAAACAAAACATCACAATGTAAAAAAAACCGTGCTTTCTATATTTTTTTCAATTTATTGACGTACAGATTGGGTCAATCAAATTTGCTCAAGACTTTAGACTTTAGAATAAACGTCCGAAGATACGTCGACTTTTAAAAATAAGAGAGATAACCTTAAGATAAAAAAATAACACTTCGACTGCTGAACATCGATATATCGTTGTTTTTTTTAGTAGCTAGAAAATATAAAAAATAAGCTAATTAGTTAACTGGTATGAAATATAATAAACGTGAAGGCTAGAAAGCCACGACCTACAAGACACTTGTGACATTGAGAATTCGCACTCGATTCTCTCGTAAATGTAGTAGTAAAGGATATTTCCATCCATTTGCATTAAATAAGGATTCGATCTGTCAATCGCATTCAAGGTCAAGTTGAATTTTATTCGATCCATAAAAATTCAAATTTTCCTCAACGAAATTGATGATGTTATCGGCATCGGAGATTGATGATGGCATTAAATTTTCACGACCATTGTCGTTATGAAAAGAAAAGAACATTCGTAACGGTGTAACAAATCATTGTAACAATTAAACAAGCCTCTCTCTCTCATCGCAGAGAGATGAGGCGCAAGTGGGCCAAGTGTAAAGTTTACATTGCGATAAATATATGTGTGTATGTAATTATATACACGCAAATTCTATCAGTGGCGGCTCGTGGGCAAAATATTTGGGGGTGCTACGAAAGATTAAAATAAGTATATTTCAAGACTGATTCAATATAGATGGCGCGGGACTGCTCCGATTCACAGCGCAACTCAGCACTTAGCGACGAGATCCCCCCACCCCGTTACCGCCCCGCATCCATCCAATACACGACGCTGACAAGCAGACAGCGCTCTTGCTCTACACCGCGCTACGCAACACTAAATATAAATTAAATTTATATTTTCATATAAATAATATATAATCAATATATTATTTATATAAGAAATACATATTTCCTCAATTTGCTTGTACGCAAAAATATTTGCATATATCATAAAATTAACATGTTTTTTTTTATGATATTTGAATATTATGATGAAATAGTCCATTTCATTGCATGATTTTTTTTAATTTAGGATTTATACATCTATTCAAAATATGGTATAATTATATTGAATAAATATGTAAATCCGTAATAATAAATATTCGTAAAATATTAAAAAAATATAACAATGAACTTAGACACTAATTAATATAAGGCCCCGGTCAATGTATTATAAAAATAACTGCTAATTATGCATTTATATTAAATATGAGATGAAAAATATGCTAAAAACGTACAGTTGCTATAACCGGTTGCGAAAATTTAATTATAAAATACGTGATATGGGAAAACAACAGGTTTTCTAAGCAAAATTATATGCGATATATTATTGATAAAAATAAACTAATCCTCTATCGAGTTTCAGTCTATAATTAAGAGGATAATACTTGATTTTAATACTCATTCCCTCTGATTTTCTTCTTAAATAGATTTTATTTTATTTTTTACTTTTGTCAGCAACATCTTAACAGCCAGTGTTAATAATTGAAGCAAAAGATTATTCGAACATGGAACACGGATTAGCCATTTGACCACCGAAATACGATATATTGTTGATTTTTGCAGGGCGTCTAACCAGAACTGAACCGAAAACCGGACTAACCCTTATTTTTTACCGAACAATATCCATTTATTTTGGTTTAATAATGACTCGAAGCTAAGCCGAAAACAAATGTTAGTGAATAGAACCGGAACGAAAAAATAACGGTTCGAAGCCCTAGCTTTTATTGTACTAGCGAGCAACATCTCGGCAGTAAAGGCCGAGATGTTGCAATCAGGAAATAGAGTTAAAACAAATTCAGAGTTTTTGGAGTTATGATGATGTTGAATAAATGTACTGCAACGTGGGATTCTCTGGATTCAGATGGAGGTGGACGCAACAAGGCCCAAATTCAGGAAACATCAGCATCTTTATTGATGACCGCGGCGGAATCGCTCGAGGCCGACCGGGGGATTATAGTGAAAGCAGTGGTGAGAGCAATGCTTTTCTTTGTCTTGATCGAAGACACGAGTCGATTGGGTAACTCAAATCAATAAATCCCAAACTATGAGGCCGTGCTCTTATTCTATGGAGTAGTGCCCATTTTTAAGACAAAGTATATCAAACACTTTGAAAAACAGGATCCTACTAGAAACATATTCGGGGTAATGGTTCCTACTTTTCCCCGACGTCACAGTACATAAAATTCCCCTGAAAATAATCTTTAAGGGTAAAAAAAAAATTATAAGACCCGGTCTTATTTTCAAGAAAGTAGGACCAATCATTCACTGAACGTTTTTGACTACCTTTTTTTGCTACATGAACGTAATGAAAAATTAAGAAAATTCACTGTGATAACATCCTGTGTGACCGTTTAACCGCTATGGTCATCCCGGTGAGACAACTGTAAATTCACCGCACACGTGCTAAAAGATATTAGCAGATAAGAGTGTTTTTCGTTAGTAAATTCGGGTTTTAGCCACATTTTTGCATTTGCAATTTTATTCGCTTACGGGACATAATTATGTAAATTTCTCTAACGGTAACAGGGATAAAAATCCGGTTTTGAATATAAATACTTTGAGAGTTTTTAGACCTCAGTTATATTGCGAAAATGTTTATTGCTTAAAGTATGCTCCATGGACCTCATGAGAAGGTCTGAGGAATATGAAGGGTATGGCAGAACAACCCAGTTTAACTCTTTCTTATTCTATTAGGGCGTTTATTTTTGCAGTGAAGAATTATTCCCGTTCTGTTAAAGACATCCGACCAAATGCATAAAATAACTTTTCGGAGTATTAAACTAAGCTTAGGGTTCGGAACGTGAGTTTGATTCGGAGGAATCCATTGCATTTTTCGACTTATGTTATCGTAAATGATCCATTTCTCATTTCCAGATAGAATTTGGTGTAAAAAACGTGGAATTCTTTGTCTCAACAATAAAGAAATGCTCTTCTTTGCTTCTAATCTTCGGAGAGTACGTGCGGTGTCCAAATTCTTATTCTACTTGTGTTACCGATGAAAATGTTGAAAATGACTGCACAGATTACACCTTGGAGATTAGAATCTCTGCGATCAGCTCGAGTAGGGATCTCAATATGACATCATCAAATAGTCGTCATTAGCCGATCGGTCACGACGGCTCGAAACAACGCCACTGGCCGATGGGGTATATTTTGTATGAAAATAGACCACGAAAATTTCAAAGCCAAGATTTGATAAATTCTTCGACAATACCTTGACATTTAAAAAAAATGGATTTATTCCATGAATATAAATAGTTATTCATGATATATGTTAGTAAATATCGATATAATTTCTAAGGCCAGTTCCCGGATCGGTTTCTACCCTGGCATAGCACGATATTTTTTCTCGCTCGCACTTACACATGCGCGATGTCTTTTTTCGCTTGAAAATAAAAACAATATTGTTGTTTTTATTTTTTTTTCTATTTATATTTATCCTTTTTGTAGTTTTGCCCATTCAAACCCTAGTCGAAAAAATAGCATACAATGTCCGATATGTCCGTCAATTTCTTATTTCGACACTTTAACCTTGACAATAATATCAATTTGATTACTCGTAAATAATGCTAAATAATAGTTCTAGCCAAAAAAAAACTCAAAACATGTTTTTTTAATCGTGTCTGGACATGAACATTAGTTTATAAAATACGCGATTTCTTTCGGGTCCCCAATATATTTTATAGATCATTTCCATTCAATGGAACTTGAATAAAAGTCGATCGTATAATGGCGGCGATGACGAAATGAAGAATTCTGATTTTATTCAAAAATAATATAGTCATCGCGTAAATAGACACGGTTTCCATCCAAGGTTCACGCATATAGGACGTCGACGACGTGGACACTCGTCAAACCGGCGCATGCGCATGCTACCATATGAAAAAAGCGTTATGCACACAATTGCTAATAATGCACTTCATGCATAATGGACTGCGATAATAACACAAATTTTCAAATGCCATTGTAATAGAAATACATGTCATGGATCACATTTACATACATACGAGACAGGCTCGTGAAAATAGGTACAATTAATTAAAGTTCGAATGCACTTTGCATCTTGGCATATATAAAAACATCGAAGATTTTGCCCGTAGAATTTGCAAAATTATGCAAATAAAATCGAATTATATAATCAGAAGTTTAAACATCACGATACTATGCTAATTCATTTATGGCGAATATTAACGGACTTTGAAACGCGCAAAAAAAGTATTGACTTAATTAAATATAATATTTTTAGGTATATTAAATCAGAAAAAATCATATCGAGATTCAATCTAATATACAGTATTATCGACGGCAAATCAAAATAATTTCCAATAAGTAATCAATCTAATAGAAAAAAGATTCGATAACGATGGAATGCAATAATCTGCGGCCATCTCCATTCAAAATAATCGCGAAAATCTATTGTTTACTTTAATCCGAGCGTAACAATCAATTATCATACTTAGCAATTAGTATAATAATGATACGATCGTCGTTAAGACGATATCTCGATCGTCTATATAAATATATTATTTAATTAATTACGGCAATCGTGAAAATCTGACTGAAAAATTTAAGGCAATTATTGCTCTATGTAAACAGAATCGTTATTAATCGGCGCGAAAGAAAGACGGTTCGAAATTCGGGCGTCCGGCCAATGAGGTCCAACGTTCATACGAGAGACCGAGCGGATTAAGCGACGCTCGACAAATTAGCCGCTCACCGTCCAATACGCTCGATCGAATAATACATCATTATGCACTAAAATTATGCCGAATCTTCGCCGACAGGTGTCGGACATTACGAATCGGGTCGCTCTCAATACAAATAAATGCAATAATTATATATAAAATACGTGGGTATTAAGCAAACACCGCTAATTACAATGAAAATCGTTGTTTAGGTTAAACAATAGACGGACAAAGGGCATTTAATTATTAACAATAGAACAAAACTATTTATTTAACGATTTTTAATTGATAACTCGTCGGTTTGGACGTCGAGAGATAACGTATTTATATTAAACAATCCTTTTCACCGCAAGGATATCAATAATACGTCCGCCCGACCGCAGGATTAGATTTCTATCGAGATACGATTACGTTCGACCGACGGACGGATCCAGTGACGCGGATCAATGTCCCGTGCTCGTTGTTTTAAATGAGATAATGTTTTGCTCCATCAAATAATAAATCGCGTCGTATACGACGACGGATATATTTCGAAACGAGCGCGTCGTAATAATATTCAATTAATTAACGAATTAGGACGATCGTCACTTTCTTTTCGTTACGAAAGCGTTCCGACAAATAATCGCCGATTTATGTCTTTATAATGTTTTCCATTAGAGTGAGTCTCTATTTTTCGAGCAATTATGGAAGAAAGTATGCCCGAAACGCCTTTCTCTTCGAATAGAATGGCAACGATGACCCGAGTCTACACATTTTTTTTGCTCGTATATAAATAAATATATATATAAATGGAGAGCATACACTTATGACTAATAATATAACGTCGGGGAAAGTGTTTGCAATAGCGATACAAAGATTTGCGTAAGAAATAAATAAAGATTCGTAATTAACGGCGCTCAATTATAATTGCAAAACTTGGATCGGTCGTCGGCGAATATGTTAATGGCAAAGGACGTGGACGTACCTGGTGTCCCTCGGGAGGGTCTTGAAGGCGACGACGAACCAGCGCCAGGCGCCTGAAGCGGCTGCGTATGCAACGAGCGCCACGAGCAGCAGCTGCAGCGCGGAGAGCCAGCCCAGCGCCCAGGCCGCGGCAGCCAGCAGCGCGCCCAGCAGGCCCGCGCCAGCAACATGCCCGCCGCCGCCCGCAGCGCCGCCGTCGCACTGCGCGCCGCAGTCCCGCCTCCACCTCCGCTTCGGCCGAGGGCCCCCCCTCCACCTGCAACCGACGAGCGCTGTCACTCTCAATGCTCTGCCGTCTGACAGTAGCGGCCTTAACGCCGCCCCCGTCGGCCTTACCCTCCGGCCAAATAAATACGCCGGCGGGGTGAAAATTCCCGATCATTTCGATAAACAAACGATCGGAAATTTTAGAGCACATAAATATTAGCAATAATAACAATTTCATATAGCGTTTAAATTAATTTTAATATTTTTTCAAATCATCCCTTTTGTGCGATATGCCCCATAGAAAATATTTACTCATTATTGCAGGTTTTTTTTTTAAATTAAAATAAATATATTATTTATTACACAGTATTAAGAAAAAAACATTCATCCTAGTGGAAATAGGTCAGTGCTTTACAAACGGTGGGACATAAAAGATCGTTAGATAAATTATTTTTTAAATGATATTACGGGGATCGAACAGAAATCATTTTTGCCAGCGTTCTCCCTTTTTAATAAAATCCTTATGCACTGGAACCTCTCATAACCAGAATAATTCGTTCCAGAATCTTGCTCGTTGTGTGAAACACTCATTATGCGAAACTAATTTTCTCATATAAATCAATATAAAACACGATAATGCCTTCCATGCGAAATATTTTTTTTAACGTTTATTCAAATAAAATTACATGCTTATAAATTGTTAAAGATCGTAACAACCTGGATAAAAACATTTTTAAAAATCGAAACTAGCTTATTATTTATTAATTTATGACAAATAATTAATTCTTTTTTACTAGAAAGCTGCCTAGAGACATTTGTTTTAGCCGACTCTTTAAAATTTGGTGAAAATGTGACACAGCGTTATCATTAGGATGATGCTTCTCAATGTACGATGAGAGAGTTTCCCATGCTTTCAGCATTTCTTTTATTGCGTCAGAAGATTGTTTCTTTGCTACTTCCTCTTCCTCCAAACTCTCCTTCATAACTTCTTACCATGAAATGCTATCCAACACACTGGAAATTGCATCATACGTTTATGACTTCCTTTCTGCGTCACTCGTTATGCGAAATGTCGCTCGTTAAGGGAGCAATTTTTTCTCTTTTTTTTTGCTCGTTGTGCAAATTACTCGTTACGGGAGGTGCTCGTTAAGAGAGGTTCCACTGTATTTTTCATTGAGAAACTTTTTCAAACACGTTTTCATTTCTCCAACATTATTAAATGTTTAACCTCGTATATGTATACCACTAAAAAGGTGATAATCTGACGACGTGAAATACGGTGAATATGGTGGATGAGTTAAAAGTTCCAATCCAAATTTCCGTATTTTTTCCTGTGTAATGTTTACAGCAGGTTTGCTCCCGTCTCGCGTTATCGTGTCGAAGGATTCCTTTATTGTTATTGACTAAAACTGATCGTTTTTTATCAGCTCTTGTTTCAATCGCTCGAGTTGTACACAACACCCTGTCGCTCTAACGATCTGACCGGGTTCAAGCAATTCATAGTCTATTAAAGATCTGGGTATTTTGTTTGATTCTGAGTTGAAATTTAATGTACATGTATCGGACGTGTGTATGATATCATCGAGAATGTTGGGCTTCGTCTTGAGAAATTCTCATCACATACGTAGCATCTTTGTCTTACGAGTGCTATACGATGCATTGGTTCGAAGCTTGCTTGAATCAGGTTCCATTATATGAGCGCCTTATAACGCCTCGAATTTCCTCAGATTAGAGAAGATACAGAAGATTTTTTTTAGGTATCTCTTCATGAGGGAGTTTGGATTCTACCCAAGTTTATACCCTAGCGCATGGGTACAAGGCTGCATGGATTATGTAACCCTCGAGGTCGATTTACTTGGCAAATCACTTCTTCGAGCTGTTGGTTCGCCCAGTACATAACCCTCTTGTCCTATGCGAGTTGCCCTTATGGGCGCCACCCCCTAACATCGAGCTTGTTCGCGTGTGCTTTTTCTTCGCCAAATGCGAGGACAGGTGCTCTCAGAAACTCTCCGGTAACCAGAGCTATTCCTCTGCTCATGTATTTTATTTTTCATGTTATTATTATGTTTTATACGTGATTGGCGACATGGGTTATTCTGTAATGCCAATCACGTATTGTCTCTATGGAACATAAATAAATTAAAATTAAACCAGAAAAATCTCACCACACACAAACAGGGACCTTCTTTATTGTTAATGATGGTCGAGGGGTAGGAACGGGTACTTCTTCAGAGGAAAACCATTGTTTTTTTCGTACAGAATTATTGTATAGCACCCACTCCTCATCTCCAGTTACAATTCGCTATAAAAACGGGTTGGCTTCATACCGAGACGAAAGAGATGCGCAGATGGTACGCCGTCTCCGTCAATTCACGAAGAATCCAAATTCCTTGCCTATACAACTTTCCCATGCGACGAAGATGATCTTGAACCGTAGACCATGAACAGCCAATCTTCAATGGTAATTCCGCAATTTTTTGACGAGGATCTTAATCCACCGTCGCCTTCGGGATATCATCATCTATTTACACCTTTTTACATCAATTTACAACTATAGCTTACAAAATGTATTACGTTGAACGTATAAACGTTTACAAAACGTATTTGCGGGACCGTGTCTCGACACAAACTAACTGTGAATGAGCTCATCGAAGAAAT